>CAKNYM010053070.1:514318-548919 GCA_932195095.1 Andricus curvator | reverse complement strand
TGTATGTATGTATGTATGTATGTATGTATGTATGTATGTATGTATGTCTGTATGCCTGTATGTATGTATGTCTGTATGTCTGTATGTATGTCTGTCTGTCTGTCTGTATACTGTAGGAAAAATAACTTTTGAAAGACTAATCATATTGGTTTGAACTTTGGCATACGTTTTGTGACAAAAGGAAAGGACAAGTTCGTTAGCCAGCTACTTCAGATGAAAATTCAAAAAGTTAGATCATTTTCAAAAGGTTTGAAAACATTTTTTAAATATTTAAAAATTCTATGGACGGTTATCTGTAGTACTCAAAAAGTTAAACAATTTATCTTCACGACCTTTTTCAATAAAAAGAAAATTATCAAATGCATAGAGTTTTCAAAATCCAAAAAAACAAATGAAAATGAACATTCTAAGCCAAAAAACGCACGATAAGAAAAAAACTCAGGAGAAGAAAAACTTTTCTTTTCGAAAGCTCTACCAGATTATCATAACAACTTTTTGAACTTTTCCGGAAAATCAAAAGTTCTCATTTTTATCGTACAAAAAATAATGAAAAATCCAAATTTTCATTTTGCGGTCAAACTATACAAGATAAAAAAAATAATAAAGAGACAAAAATTATGCACCCAGGAAAGATATATTAATTTTTCAATAATTACTCTCCGATAGGATCCGTAATTTTTGTTTTATTCGTGAAAAACAACATTAAAAATAAAAGAAATATTGAATTTTTGGACAAACAACACAAACTGCATCGTGAAAAATAACATTCAAAACAAACAAATTAAATTTTTGGACGAACGACAATTGTTCTGCTAAAGCGAATTTTCTCAATGATTGAATAAATTATACATATATGGAAAACGAAAAATCCTCAGTCAGCGTGTAAAACGATGTTCTCTGTGAGGATAATAAATATGACATTTATAAATTTTATATCTCACATCATAATAATTTTTCCCTGTAAGTAGTAACGTACTTTCTAGTAAGCCCCTGTAAACCGCTCCTTTTATCAAATTCTAGCTCGGCCAGGTGACCTGACATTCAGCAATCATAATCAATGAGAATTTCAAAAATCTTCCGAAACATGTGCAGAACGTGCAAAAATATTCGAAAATATGGGAAAAAGGAGTATTTTATCGATTTATTTGATTTTTGCTATAGAATTTAAATATATCCTCTTATTCAGAGCTAGGATAAGATAATATATAATATATAATACATAGGATATTTTGCGTAATTTTTCAATTATAATATTTCTAAACAAATTCTTTTACATTTTTAAACTCTACCTAAATCTACTAATTCAATCAGAGAAAAGTCATCCACTAGAGATTCATAGAAAATTCCTAATTCGATGAGCCGAAATATTTTTTAATTTGAAAGCGAAAAGTTATTAATTTACTTGAAAAAATATTATCAAAAGGAACAGTTTATACATCAAACGTGATTGTGCAACATTCTAATCTTTCTCGAGACAAATAGAAGGAAATATTGTGAAATTTCTAAATTGGCTGAGTCACCTCCGCAAACTAGACGGATTTCCAAATCACATTCCTTCATAATAGAAAAAAAAGAATTATTTACATACTTAGTCTATTTCACATTATTTCATTTATGTTAAAAGAATCCTTTTTACGTATACGGCCAAAGAAATTGTTTCTTAATTTTAAAAGGAAATACTTCTTTCTTTAGAAAAAATATTTTCGTTAAAACAACAAACTGAATCCTTACTTCTTTTTTTCGTTACCAAGTCTTTAAATAAAATAAATTGCTCTTCAACCGCATTGCAATGTTTCTTTGATACAAAGACATTTGTTTTTGAATGAAGAAACTTTGTTCTGAGTTCATCTTACATATTAATTTATCAAACAGGTTGCTATAGTTTTAGATGCATATTTTTCGATTAGAAAACATCTTGTTATATTTTTCAAAAAATCCACACATTTCACGTTTATTTTTTCAATAAAATGTTGGATCATCTAACATTGAAACAGTCCCGCATGATCAAATCAGGTTTATTCAAGTTATCTTTGTTACATACCTAGATAGTGACAAGAATCATTCACAGTAGTACCAAACAAAGTTGGAGAATTTATCCTTACCTAGCAATAACTTGAAACGAAAATGGATTTATGTACCTAGTATTCACGTCAAAAATAACAAAATATTTCCATATTTGTTCTATACGTAGACTGAAAGAATATTTTTTGGGCATGGGAACACCTGTTGTATCAATAACGATACCTGATGAAAATCTAAATTAGATGATTTACATTTAACTCTTTACTTTTTTTTAACTCAAGTGCACAAAATAAATACTTTTAATATTATTTACTATAATGGATAATGAGGGTCAGTATATCTCAAATTTTGTATAATGATTCGAAAAAATAGTACGTTCTTTTGGATCTAAAAGACTAGCTGAATTCACCTTAGGCGATTCTAACAATAGAGACAAAATTTTTATTGCTGCTATAATCTTATATTAGAATATATACTAAGAAAAAAATGGCATTGGATCAACAGGCGGCACTATCACCTTCGTTCAAAAGCAGATGCTATCAATTCCAATAAACATTCAATGCAACAATAATTATGAATTTCGGATAGATAAATGAATCGCGCGTATACTTTCACGCAGAAAAAATTTCTGCCAAACTTACAGGATTTTCACTTGAAATAGGGATAGTATAGATTTTCTGTGAATATTACCGAATTTTCTGTAACATTTGCTGGAATTTTCTGTTAAATTTACATCTTTAAATTGTCAAACCTAATACAAAAGTCTGTACATCTTACAGAAAGTATCCATACGTTTCTAAATTACTGCAAATTGAATAAAATCTGCCGAAAATTTGGTAAGCTTTACAGAAAAGCTATTTTATAAATACGGCCATGATTAACGTAAGCGAATGTCTTCTCTTCAATTTTAAATCTCGAAAACAGCTGTGTTTTTCCAACAACAAAAATTGAGATTTTCCGGTTTCTTTTTGCAACAAGGGGAATGTTCGTTCTCACTTCTATATTTTTTAAAGACTGTGGTAACGTGTACCGAAATTTTAGTTGGAATGCCAGGATTTTTTTCGGCACGTAGAACAAAACCTGGACAACAATTAAAAATTCTTCAATAATATAATTCCCGAAAATTTATTATATTTTCGAATTTCTAAATTCCCGATCTAAACAATACAGATTCTTTAAAAAATAAAATATTTAATAGTATAATTTCATATAATAAACATATTTTGATTTCATTATTGATTTAAGATAAAACAATTCAATTTTATTTATAATATAATTTCATTTAATAATAATTTCGTCCATTTTATTGCGATCAGAATCTATTATCCGGAATTTCACAATTCAGCAATATTACAAACTATCGGAAATTTCTAATTTTTCTTCCTGAAATTCTTTGAAAATGATTCTCATTTTTCTTAATAATTTCAAAAAATTCTGCAATAAAAATAAAATTGCCGCAAAATCTTCCAGATTCCTCCTAAACATTTTGAAAATCTTCTTAAATGCTTTAAAGTGATTTTAAATATTATCTTAAAATTGTTCAAATTGATGAAAGCAATTTTTGTATTTAATTACTGCAGAAACAATGCAGCATATGATTTTTAGATAATAATTAATTCTATTATAACGTCATCATAATTATTTTAATGAAGTAAACTATATTATACGAAATACCGAAAAAAATCTAACTTTTCTTGAAACTCTGGGTTCTGGCATTTGCTTACGGTGATTACTTTATTTGATATCAAACACCAGAAAAAGATTCATCGCAGTATTCTTATCGGAAGACTATGTTTTATTTGCCCATGAACTTTCTCGTGAAATTCAATATCATTTTTAAATATCATCGTGAAATAAAATTATTGAACAGAAATATATGACAAATGTTGCTAAATATTTTTGTACAGCATTTTATTGATAGATTACATAATACGATTGAGTACCAAAACAAAATATTTTTTTTTAAAAGGCGCCCAAGAATGCTTTTTCTTTTTTATCTTGAAATATTCTTGGGACAGTAGAGAACAATAATCTGTTGCGAAAATCTATGATGTTCCTTTAGAATAATTTTATAATTTGTTATTCAATAATTCACAGTAAATAGTGGTTCAATATAATCCCGGAATTGGGTAAAGATGATATACAAAGCTTTTATACAGATTTTTTAAAATTATAATTAATCATTTCTGTTCTATAATGAAAATATTTTTCTTCGTGAAAAAGGAATTTTCTTTATCTTGAACCAAACATTTATTAAAATTAGAGAACAATTTCCTTGCCAGCCTATATGAAAGGAATTATTTTTAACGGAAATAAAGTGAGATAAAATAGATTAGGTGCGTGAATAATTCTAATTTTTCCATATTGAAGGAATATGACTTGCAAGTACTTTATGTTGGTTGAGGGGACGTAGTCTATTCACAAGTTTCACAATATTTTCTTCGAATTAAATAAATGAAGCGGATGATTTTACACAATCGCGTTCTTTCATTAAACGTGTCTATTTGTCACGATTTCTATAAAATTCTTTATTGTGACGATCCATAAGAGAATATCACATTTTTTTGGATGAAGTTTTTTTATAGTCCAAAAATTCGCGACATTTTAGGCTAAGAACGATCTTTCTAGGTTGAAAAACCAGACAGCGGGGCATTCTTGAAGTTGGAACTTTGATACACCGTTTTGCAAGAAAAAAGCATTTAAACTTGGCTAATACCACTAGCGCACGTAATGCTTATCAAACATAAAAATTACTCACTTACTATCGCTTACAAAAATCAAGTACAATATCGCTAGATAGAGCATAGATTGAAGTATAATTTTCCACTAAAACCCCAATATCGATATTTTTTATTCTTGTTCGCAAAAACGCAAATATCTCTGAAACTACGATCAACAAATTGAGCCGTTTTGTTACACGAAAAGACTTTTGATATCAATATTTGGTTCATTCTGCATCAATAATTAAAATAAAATGTAAGAATTTAGGGATAATCGGGGTACAGTTATGAAGATTCCTACCATAATAAGAGATGATGGTATTTCTGTATGTATTATTATAAACTTGAGGGAGCAAAAATTAGTATTTACCTTTTGAAAAAGTCTTATTTACTGTTTGAAAAGTGTGAATGTGAAAAAGTGATAATGGTCAACAACAGGTTTTCTAAAAAATATCGTCAATAGTAAATATTTTAAGTAACATAAGTTATAAGAAATATAGGAAATTCTAGTATTCTTAAATAAGAATGTGTATTGAAATGAGAGCCGCTAGTAATATCTGCAACAAGGATTTGCGAGAATTCTAAAAGACTATACTAAAAACGCCCGAAGGTTTCCGAGCTGTTCCGTGTATAGCCGCGTACGCAACGACCAGCCAGCAGACCGACTGTGACCTGCGATTTCCCGCCAAAAGTTTCAATTATACGCGCTTGTAGTACAAAAATATTTGTAACTAGTGCAGTATGCATTGAAGCTTAAACAAATTTTAATTCGGAAATTATTAATCAAAAGTCTCAATAATTTACACATATAAAATAGAAGCTTTTTACACTTTTCAGTTGAAAATTTTCAATTAAGTGCAATTAAACTGCAAAACCTAATTTTTTACACTTTTATAAATTGAACAGTTCAAAGATTTCTGGTTAAGAAATATAAATCCACGCCCCTCTTCCAACTCAATAAGAACGTTCAAAACAAAATAAGTGCCTCTTCCTATTTAGAAAAACTTAAAACATAAATTTCCTTCCTTCCAGTTCTATAAGAATCATAAATAAATCATAAATTCAGAACGAAAATATAAAAATCTTTCCTAAAACACAATAAAAATCTGAAAAAGAAGAAAAAGGCCTCTTCCAATTAAGAAAAATTGTATCCCTTCCAACTCAATCAAAACCTTAAAAATATAAAATGTATTCCCAATTTAACAAAAATTAAAAACTTAAATTTTCGCATTTCTAGCTTGATGAAAATGTTAAAAATACAATACTTCCCATTCTTCTTCCCACAGAATAAAAATTTAAAACCAAAAAAGTTACTCTTGAGAAAAAAATTAAATACCCAAATTTCGTTATTTATTTTAATTTTGGTCCTTTCAAATTGATAATTTTCAGTTGTTATTTAACGTTACAATAAAAAGGTTAACGTTAAAAGTTTAAATTTTTACCATTCAAGGCTACCTGTTTCAAACAATTCAGTTTCAAATTGTTTAGTTTTTAGTATTAGATTTATAATTGCTTATTTTGAAATTTTTGTAATTAAAAAATGTCTAACTGAATGGATTATAAATTGGATATTTTAGACTTAAATAATATTTGAATAGGATTTTAAATAGAATAAAAGCGTGTAATTATGAATATATTAATTTCAAGTTATTTTCACATTGAAAGTAATTTATAAAGTTTCAATCAGACATTTTAATTTGCTTAATTATTGAAGCTTTCGTATTAAAAAAGTTGAATTTTCAACGTTAAAATTTGTGAATCGTTTAACTTTCAACCGATTTAGAATCGTATTGTAAAATAATTATTGTACAATTTTGCACACTCGAACTACAGTTCAATTTTGAAAATCATGAATCAATTTATATTTACAGTTGATCAAGTTAAAACGTTTGTATAAACAATTTTGAATTTCAAACGCTTCTAATTTTTTATTCTTAAAGTCTCCGAAGCTGAATTTTTAAATTATTTCAATAAAAAATTTACGTTTAAAAATGAAGACAAAAAATTGAAAAATTGTAAAGTAAAAGATTTTAGAATTAAGCGTTGTAAACTGAATGGTGTAGTAATTGAAACCGTTAACAACGGAACTCAAAATTTAAAAAAATGTTGGAATCAAACTCATTTTTAATTGAATTATATCATGTGATATGATATTTGTGATATCCCAAGTGATTTCATAGATTGTTCTTCTAAGAATTTGTAAAATTCCCTGTGAACAAATAAATTCACTGTCATTTCTCGGTTTTCCCGGTCTCAAAAAATTCCTGGTAATTTCCCGGTTTTCGGTCCAGCGGCCACCCCGTAAGGCGTAAGTGATAAGTTCACAAAGCTTCAGATATAGATTATTGGGGAGATAAAATCCAGTAAATGGTAGTGTTATTTGAAGAAAAATGTTGTTATAGGATTATCTCCCTCGGAACTTAGACACGGGAAAAGTATTTTATTGAAAATATTAATATGTTAAATATGCTCGGAATTTTAAGTTGCTATGAAAATAATAAAAAAAAATTTATACAAAAATGAGGAAGTTCATTTTTTTTTCAGGCTCAAAAGGGTTGCAGTCCAATATGTCAAAGGCATTTTTCATTAAAAGTTGGATTTTTTTTAGTAGTAATTATAATTTTCCTAAAACCTTGTATCATTAAGAAATTTAATTAATTAATTAATTGTTGTATACTTATTATAGTGGTATAGAAAACATCCTTATTTGTTCTTATAAAATGGCTCCATCCCCTAAAAATTGTTCCTTTGCGTGTAAAAATGTCCCCTGAATATTGGCAAAATTTAAAAAAATATATATATAGGTATCTGTTAATCCCATTATTTGCAAAAAATTGCTTATGTTATTTTAGTTTCCGCTATTAATGGATTGTTCTACTTTAGAATACAAAAGGATAAAATGCATATGTACCGAAATAAAATAATCCATTGATTTACGTCCTTATAACTCTACTTTTAATTTCGTGTTTCAAATTTTGAAATAATTCTGAAGCAATCTTTCAATTCAGTTCTTAAGTTTCTGAAACCAAATTTTTCATGCAAATGTTCGTCGCGTTAATAGTTTATTTTTCCTTTGATGATGATCTTTCCGATTGAATACATTACTGTATATATATATATATATATATATGCATATAAATGATAAACATAAATATTTGATAATGTCCGGGGCACCTGAAATTTTTGACCCAGCACTATTAGTTTCTCACAAGTAGCGATACGTTTCACTGGTTAGTATATAAGGGCAGAAAGAATCATAAGTCTCAGCGTGATGCGTGCGATTTATAGATATAAGATAGGTTTATGTATGCGGATAGGTATTAATATAGGATTCGTAAACAAACCACACTGTAGCCAGCGAGCGACGGACAAGTATACACAAATTGTAGCCCATGTAATAGTGTGCGTTCCGACACTTCCGCCCGTCTTTCTTTTTGCCATGCGCCAGCGTGAAACACAAGATCACGTGACCACCATTTTTCGTATAGTGGTTTAGAAAGATTGTAAAGCATTTTTTTCGCTTCTTTCAAAACACTATACCCATTTTCGTTATTCGAATCCATTAAGAAATTTAATACAGAGACTTAGAAATACTGTAATTTTGTGTGTAAGAGTCTAATATTCTTGCGATTTATTCCAATCAGAAATATTAGTCTGAATTTTCATAGTCACTATTCGACTTTTTCTAACCGTACCTCGATTATCCCTAAATTCGTATATTTTATTTCAATTATGAATATGCGATAAAAGAAGTATTAATACCAAAAGTCTCTCCGTGTATGCACCTTCACAATTAATATATGCAGTTCTAAATAAATTAATATGACTTCATCCTAGCTATGTATGCTTAAGTTATTTGTTACTGATAATTCAATCAGACTTACGAAGTCTCTAGGAAAAATGACTAATTTACAGCTAGAATTTATTCACTGACTGCAATCAGTAAATTATTATTATACCATTAAGCCATTTCCCTTTCGAAGTAGGCCTGACTCGCTCGCTGAGGAAAGGATTAACGTCAGGGAGGAGGTATAGATTTTTTAGATTCTTTTCTTGACAGGTCCATGCCTCGCTACCCTATAGAAAAGTCGGTACAAATATAGAATTATGCATTGCCATTTAAGCTTTTTTTGATATATTTTTACTTCTGATAATGGGCCCTGCTCTACCGATAACCTCCTTTTTTAGTTGAATATACGTTGTCATTTAATTTGAAGTAATAAAAAAAGTAGAGTAAATACAATACAAATGCACTGAAAAAGGTTACTTGTACCAAATAAATTTTATTTGGCTGAAGTAAGTGAAAGTACTGATTATTATTTGCAAAATTTTAGATTAAAAAAGTGATTTATTTCTTCCAAAGAAATTCTAATAGGATTAATTCAACATTGTTTGATTCAAAAAGACGAACTATTTTTCGGACTATTTCCCCATATCAAATTCTTGAATATTTAAAGCAAAACAAATATCCTAATCATTCAAATAAATATTTGTTTGGCCTCAACCATGCGCGAGTGCAATAAAGTAGTTTGTGCTTCAATTCTAGTAAATATTTCTCTACATGAATATTAGGAATCTTTCAGCCTAAATTATAATTAACATTATTATTATGCATAATTAATTCAAACAATTTGCATTATTAAAAATCTTGACGAACTTAAAAGTGAAAAATTTGATATAAAAATCAAACCTAGCCCATAAATGCTAATAAAATATTTCTTCAAATAGTTCTCTCGCCATTAACACTTCTGTATGTACTGATAGGTGTTTGAGATACCTATTGTTCAAGAGGTCAAAGCAAGTTCCCTGATTACGAATATCTTGGTTATTTTTTCGAAATGCTGGTAAGTTTTTTCTGAATCAGTTTTTCATAATAATTTCATTCATTGTCGTCAACAATTTTTTATAAAAACATTCTTAGCATTACTCAGAAAAATAAAACTTGTTTGCCTCTTGCAGTTTTTTCATAGGATAGACCGTTTGCAATTTACAGCGTGACAAACAAATCCTATTTTAACAAAGTCCATATGGGTGTGATGAGCCCAAACTTTGTAGTTATTTATAACTACAAGAAAACTATCCACCTAGAAACACTACCCGAATCGGGTAGTGTCACGCCTACCCTGAAAGGGAAATGGCTTAATGGTATACATACATATATTTGCACAGCTGTGCCACACAATTTATTGCTCGGGAAAATATAAAACACCTACATTATCTATATCGAGGTGAGATCTCTTGAAAGCAAAAAGAAATCTTCCGACCGAATGAAAACTTTTCTCCATGAATTGTTGATAAAAAATTGTGATATTTAGGATAAAATCGTCTACACTTTTCTTTTGTTCATAAAGAAATCATCCAAGTCAACCTGTTGATTATGAATTGCTTTTTTATGTAAGTTTGGAAGGAAAAGTCAAATTGACGAAGAAATTGAATTTTGAAAGAAAGATTCACGTGAAGTTCTTATTCTGAAAATCTAATAATTTGTTTTTGGGGGTTTTGGGACCTACAATTCGAGAAAAACCGTGAGATAATTCGCTGAAATTGTCGCGCAGAATTTTGGCTGGAGTTTAAAAAAATGTGTTTTTTTAAGTTTCATGCAAAGTTTGTGTCTCTTTATAAACATTCTGTAATATATTTATAGTTAGGTAACAGAACTTGAAAAACATAAAGCTCGTTGCAATCACCTGAGCGAGATTCGAAAGGACTTTCTCACCATTATTTTATTATCATTGCTGCACTGAGCTTGATATGTACTTTTCAGGCTTAATGTAATATTCATAAGTTTGACCTCAATAGGCCCTGAGTTACATATTTTTGGAATACCGCCTACCATTGCGGTAGAACATTTTGAGAAAACTAGAAAGTTTTGGCTTGAAGGGGAGCAGAGGTTTATAAAAAATATATTGTTTTTGCAGCTGTGAATAAATGATGGCAGAAAACAAAATTTCGCGAGAGTAAAAAGTTTTATTTTGTGCCATAGAATCATAGAATAATAACAAAATTGAAAAGAATCTGTTTTCTTAATCAGGCACGAGGGGAATAAGTGTCAACTTAAATGCTTGAAGAAATGTATTTTCACAAGTTTAATGTTGATGAATTTTTCTGTCTTTGAGTCAAAATTCTGCGATTTTTTCTTGCCGAGTAATGAAGCTTCAAAGCTGTCAAATTTGCAGTAGTTAAATTTGCTTAAAAAAAATTAATTTTCAAACTGAAATGTTGAATCTGGAAAAACAACTTTTAACGAAGAAGTATAACTTTAAGCCAAGAAGTTGAATTTTTGAAACAAAGAAATGGATTCTCAACGAAAAATCTAATAGTTGATATTCTAACCATAAGAGATTTGAATTTCAAATTAAAAACAGTTAAATTCAATAAATAAAGCATTTTAAACAAAAAAGTTCAATGCTTAGCCCGTAAGTGTGAATTTTCGACTAAAAGGGTTTTCTGTACCTCAAAAAGAATGAGTCCCTAACAAAACTGTTGAGTTTTTAACCGCAAAATTAGATTTTTGAACTAATTAATACAATTTTTAACAAAAAAAGATTAATTTTCAACAAAAACTATAATATTCACATTTGTGACAAAAAAAAAATTAACTTCACAACAAAAAACTAGTCAACTTTTTAACCGCATGAGATTACATTTTTACCATAAGAGAAGAATTTTCAACTAAAATTATGAATCTTTCACTAGAATAGATAAGGTTTCATTTAAAAAAATTAATTTTCTACCGATTTTTAACTAAAGAGATGAATTTTGATCTAAAAAGATGAATATCTTGAAAAAAAAAATTTTGCATCAATAGAGTTCATCTTCCAAAATTTAGTTGAATATTTAACCAAAAAGATTAATTTTTGATTGTGCTTTGATTGTATTTTGATTGTAACTTTAAAAAAATTTAAACTTTAATTAACATCTCAAGCCAACAATCTTGAGAGTTTATTTGACTGTTAATCGGTTTGAAATACTTGTATGAAATCAAAATCAAGATAGCTTCAATTTCAATCTATGATGAACACTTACTTTTTGTAATTTTTCCCTTAAATCCAGTAGAAGATGGAAATTCGTCTTTCAAAAATTATTAATAATCACATTGAACAATTTGGGTGTAACGAGACACTTGTCTTAGTATGCGTTTTGTCCTTGAACCAGAAAATCGTGTTTTTAAATTAGTGAATATGTTCAGAAGAAAAATATTAATTTTTGGTCTATGTGATTAAGAATAATTTTCGAAATAATAATTTACATCTTTTACCGAATTTTAGAAAAAAATTACAAAAAGATATTCTTTTATCATGGGTTGAAATTGAAGCTTTCTTGATTTTGATTTCATCATATATTTTAAACCGATTAACAGTCAAATAAACTCTCAAGATTGTTGGATTGAGATGTTAATTGAAGTTTATATTTTGTTTTCAAGAAACAATTATTTCTCAGAAATAATAAAGATAAAAATGTTAATAAATTGTAATAATTAACTTGAAATTCATTTCTCCTTTTTAACTAATATTAGCATGAGATACAAATATTCCCTATTAGTTTTCTACTAAAATTTCCCTGAAGAGGACGCCTAAAAGTCCTCGAAACATGCTGGATCCTGGTAGTATAAACAATGCAATCTGTCTCTAATGAGGCTTTTTTCAATGTTATTTAAAAACGCAATTCTCTTATTTTAACTCTTTTTGTGTAATTATTTTGCACAAATTGATTTTCTTGAGTATTTGTTCTTAAAAACAATTTTTTAAAGAACATACTTCTTTTTAAGTCTTCACAAAAAAAACGGTTGTTGAAATTAGAGGCAAAAGTACTAGGTCACAAAGTAAAGTTTTACACGAACTACATGAATAGTGGAAATAACTAAAAATTCTGATAAAAAGTGCTATTTCACAGGATTTAGAACTATTTCTGCATGGTAAAAATGATTATTTTTCTAAATGATAAAATAAGCAATATTTCAAAGTTCTACACGCTAAAAATTGTGCGGTATTTTGAGAGGTGTATATGTATTTTATCTTATCCTAAAAAGCTTTTTTATCTGACTGCTCGAAATATAATACCTTATGTACATTATCACTAAATATGATGTATGAAAGGCGAAATGAATATGTGTAGAGTAATAATTATGATGAAGGCATAGACATAAGACTATATTACATGAAAAAAATGCCTTGTATCCGATAGTGATTTTCGCTATAAAGGCAGAATAATATATGCCATCCACCATTGCACAAAATTAATATTTGTAAGAGCACTAAGCTCTAAAGTATGATAAGATAGATAAGGTAGATTTCATTTTGGACATAGATTCCATAACCGAGCGTGATGTCAAACGTGAATCACCGCTCATGTTATTCAGTTCTTTAGTTCATATCTATCAAATTTGCCAATAATTTTAGTATTTATCAAAACAGACAATTTTCTCATACATATATATAATCAAGCGCATAATTAACTCATCCGATTGTGTACCTAACCATGGTAAGCGCATCGCTGATGATAAAGTAGAGACCTCAAGGTAATGAGCAGTGCGATACCACATGCGAGTACAGACTCGAAGGATACCGACAATTTAATAACGCACTGTAATTGAAAAAACCTTATAAGAAATTCATCGACCTAAAGATAACTAAATATTAACAAATAATCCATACATACATATATGTTCATAAACTAAATATGCCCAATGATGAATTAGTCATATAAGTATGTATACATGCAAATGTATGATAGAAAAGTAACGATTCAAAGCTTACAAGTCATTCACCTGAAACAGTACGCCTTGTAGTGCGCAAGTGAAGGCTTATCTGAATGGTCAGACACATTGTAACCGAAAGTGTCTGACCAAATTTACTGAATACGATTAAGTTTTCTTGGACTTGGAATGGAAGCTTCTAATGTGTCCCTTGAGGGTTTACATTTTTCTTGTATCTCTTCCCTATTCCTTTATACACCCACCACACACATACTTGGTGGTGGGAGGGGGACCTACAGTTTAAGGTGGGTCCTGAACCACCAATAGCAACAGTTTTAAGTACTTACTTACTTACTTACTTAAGTTAGAGAACCTTTTTCTCTAGAGGTACCGGTCCCACGACTCTCCGGAGATGAACAACTCCCTTGCTAGGCAAGTTTTCACCGCATGGGCCGCCGAGGCTCTTTCAGAGTGCGATGCGGGAATCGAACCCGCAAGCCGACAGAGTGGGTCCAAAGCCTACGCCTTAATCCCCACGACCATCGTCCTACTCGATAAAGTTTTCTTTTTTTCTGGATTAATCACCCGTAGATGGAATTCTTGCAATACATTTACTCATCACAATCTTTTCAAATTGTAACAAACGTTTAAGATTATAACTTGTATTCATAGTATACCTATAATCAGCTACAGCATATTACCCCTTTTATATCGTTTTGCATTTTTGCTAAACAGGCTTCAGGCCATACGGCTCATTGAATTATTATCATAATAGATTCTTATTCTGTGATAGCCCGAACTATCGCTGCAGAACTTGTCATAATACGCGAACTCATTCATCCATTACTCCTCAAAGTATGATGGTCTAACCTTTGCTGTCTTTTTCCACTGAACAACGCGGGAAACTACTTGTTAGTGATAAATGTGCATTTGCGGTCAGACATTTCACTTGCAATGTAACGGATGTTAAATTGCCTGGTAAACATAAGTAATAAAATCACTATGGTGACTGAACTATCACCCTTATCGAAATACATAAATGTTGAGTTTTCCGAATAATTCAATTTCAGTCCTAGAAAAAAAAAAAAAAATAATAATAATAAGAAATGCCTGACGATCCCAATTAAACTCAAGTCGCTAGCGATATCCATCGCAGCCTTATTGATTCAGTGATGAAATCTATGGTCGAATGTTTTGCCATACAGCAGTGGGTAATCAACATCCCCGTATATGATGGCAAAAACATGTCTGCCAGATATTTCATCCAGGATATCATAAATGGTGAATCTTTCGTGCCAGTTAGTTGTGAGAAACAATACCTCTATGCAGTCTTAGCCCGATTAAAAGGTGCTACAAGAGATAGCACTCACGCACAGTGGGGCCAAACCGAAAAAACCCGGACGAAAGTCTAAAAAGTCAAGAAATCATCTTGAGTTTCACGAGTCGGGGGTTTTCGGGGTCGTTGATCACGAATCTGAACTCAGATTTGTAAAATTCAAGATGGCGGATCCAATATGGTGGACACGATTTTAAGAATGTATGTAGATTCTGCCCAAGATTGGTATATGGGGGTTTTCGTGGTCGCTGATCACGAATCTGAACTCAGATTTGCAAAATTCAAGATGACGGATCCAATATGGTGGACAAGATTTTTAAAATGTATGTAGATTCTGCCCAAGATTGGTATATGGGGGTTTTTGTGGCTCTCAAAACTGAATATAATTACAGTCAATTTTTTCAAAAAATATTAAGTACTAAAAAATAGAGCCTATACATTTTTAGCCGATTTGTAGGCTCTATAATAGTTGAAAATGTGCGCAGGAATGACGAGAGTTTCAAGTTTCAACTAGTTGAATCCACTTCTGTTGCGTGCGCTGTCGTACGTACTGTTTACTAGGGCGGAGTGAAAACGATCAAATTAGTCGAATCATTTGAGCTGTGCGAAAAAAATTGTGGGTAGACATCCAAAAAAAGTGAAAAAAAATAATTTTGAAATCGATTGATATCTTCTGTTCTCTTTTTTGATTTGAAAATTCAAATTTTTGAAAATTTCAAAAAATTTCCCTATCGCTTCGAAAATTATGGCAAATTTCTTCTATGTACAGTTTTTGCTAGTGAATAATAATAAGAAATTATAAAATGAAGAAAAATTTTTTTGCTCAATTTAGAACTTTTTGAAAATGGCCAAAAAACATGTTCTCTTGGATTGAGTCCTATGCGCACATTTTGAGAAAAAGTTGAATGTGTCGAACCCGAAATTCCTTAACCTTGAATCGAAAAAACAGGTTATTATATTGTTTTTTCAAAAAAAAATTTTTTAGTCTTATCAAGACGCCAAAATTGCTTAAAAACGTAAAATTGACTATTTTTGAACGCTTGAAACATCACTAAAAAATGTTTGCGAAAAAACGATATAATAACATTTTTCTTCGATTCAAGGTAAAGGAATTTCGGGTTCAACACATTCAAGTTTTTTTTTTAATGTGTGCATAGGACTCAATCCAAGGGAACATGTTTTTTGGCCATTTTCAAAAAGTTCTACATTAACCAAAAAATTTTTCTTCAATTTATAATTTCTTATTATCATTCAATACCAAAAACTGTACATAGAAAAAATTCGGCATAATTTTCGGTGGAATAGGGATTTTTTTTTTGAATTTTCAAAAATTTGAATTTTTAAATCAAAAAAGAGAACAGAAGATATTAACCTATTTCAAAAAATTTTTTTTTTACTTTTTCGGATGTCAACCCACACATTTCTTTCGCTCAGCTCAAACGATTCGACTACTTTGATAATTTTCACTCCGTCCTACTGTTTACTCTTTAGAGAGCGAGAGCGTTATTCACGCAACGCATATATTTTTTCACAAAAAATACGATTAAAATTAGGCGCGCAGATATGGGCAGCTAAAATTATAATATTTCATCCGTCATACGTTAATCTACAACCTCTAGGCGTTTTTAAGACTTAACAATGCTTAACATTTTACTTTTTTACTTTAAAACGACCAATTTTTTTTATTCTTTAGATTGAAAATCACATGCGCTATTCTTCTTCTCATAATTTTTTACTCAACACAATGCAATTTTATAAACTTTTATGATATTTTACTTACTTCCAGGAGTTGATTCCATTTTATTTGAATGGAATTGATACTTCCAACAATTCAGGCTTACTGAAACACCCACGTCTCCTTTTCTCTCTTCTGAACGTACTACTGACTGCTCACACGAACGCTACGTTTCAACTAACCTCTGCAATGCTCAAGTCGAGTTGGGGGCCTATTATGAGTGAATTCTGTTTCACTGGGGACTACTGTAGCCGATCCTAGGTCGAAAAATCCCCAATAAAAACTTTCATTTTTTGGACTTTCGTCCGGGTTTTTTCGGTTTGGCCCCACTGTGTCACGGGAGGACCTTCACAACAATCAATGAGTTAATTATACACTTAAAACAGCGTTTTGCCCCCCGAAAAACTTATTCTTGTTACCTACAGGAAATTTCTACTATTCGGATGAATAGAGAAGAAAATTTTAGCGAATTCTATGATCGATTAATTCTACTCAAAACAGGAGCTCAAGCTGTACCTGAGGATAAATATACCAATGTTAATCAACTTTTAGACCTCTAAATGAGTGTGCTCTTGAAGCTTTTAAACGCGGGTTACCTGATACACAAAAACCGTATCATAGACGTTCTCATTCACACGAATTTTCAGATTTCATGAATGAGAATAACCCTCCTTCTTCAACAATTACAGACGCAATGACGAGCATGGAGAACAAGAAGCGTCATAAAAGCGTACAAGTCATGAGAACACACGGACAAATTTCGATTCAAAATTCAATTTAGAATCCCCAGCAGTAGAATTTTCATCCCCTAGTTTCAATGAAACAAAAGTTTCCTTTCAATCGATACAGGAGCCGATATTAATATTATACAATTAACTTCGTTAGACGCAGAATTATTAGTAAACGAAGATGAATCTATAGACATAACAGAGTTGACTCAAGAAAGAATTTCCACTATAGGCACGATAAAACTACCTATAGAAAAATGCTTGGTAGTCTTTCACGTTGTCTCTCCAGATTTTCCTCTGCACACAGATGGAATTCTAGGAAGAGAATACTTCCGACAAGTAAAGGCTAAAATTTCATACTGGCATAATCATATAGTTACTCATTCGAACCCTTTGAAACATATTCTTTATCGTTAAGGAGTCAAAAATTTCGCAGGATCAGATAATTGTTTATAAGGGAACAAATTCAAAACAAAAGTTTAATAATAAAGCCGTAGAAGGAGTTGAACTTGATAGCGAAACGGAATTCGATCAAAGAATTAACTTATTTATAAACCGTGCTGAAATCGAGCTAGATGAACTCGAAACTCGAGAAGAAACTAGTAAAGAAAATGAATATGCATATGCCCCAGAACAAGAAGAATCTCACTCAAACAATTCTTAAAATCTTTCAACCCCCAATTTAGCCATTGAATAAAAGAGCGGTGAATCACCAGAAGCCGTATTAACTCCATCACAAAAATAAACCGGAACCATAGCTAAACCAGGACACCTACAATATGTAATAAATTACAAACCGCGATATACGCCACCGTTGCAAACAGTGTGCGAGTTGGATACCAGGCGTAGCTGTTTTGACAAGTTGCGAGGGGAGAATTTAAGGATAGGCTGACGGAACCTAGACGAAAGACGATCCCAAAACATTTATAACGAAACGGCTAGAAACATAGTACCATCAACATTCTTACCAATCTATTAAAACATATTTCTTTTGTACAGACGGAACAACACCAACGTTTGCCCAAGGAAATGCTTCATTGGTAAAAAGTATCCACTCTCTATATCCCTATACCTCTATACATACATACATACATATATATATTTTACCTGAATTAAAAAACTTTTGGACTAGACAGTTATCTCTTTGATATGAGCACGTCAGAGCAAAAGAAAGACTCCGCAGAGCCGTCAGGAAAAACGAGACAAGTACCGTTAGAAAGAAAAACTCTTACGCAGAATGCCTGAAGAGTAAGACAGCGCAACGATAATTGTCTCGTTTTTCCTCTCGACTCTGCATAGTCTTCCTTTTGCTCTGCGGTGCTCATATAAGAATAACTAAAGAAAAATTGAATAAGTGACTCTGAACCAATCTATTCAGATTATTAAATTTTCGAAAAATTCAAAATTTATGCATTTCTAAAATTGCTAAAATTTAAAACATTCTTTTGCAAGAATTGAAAATAAAAAGATTTCTTCCGACGAATTGATTTATTCAAAGGTGCAACTATTGATTCAGGGGATCGAGCTCATTGAATCAAACAAATGCATCAAGCATTTGAGTTCAAAGAAATTAATTTACCTGCATGTATGAAAATTTTGTTTTTGTTAAAATAATACATTTAAGGAGTTCGATTCTTCTAATTAACAAAATACATGTATATCTTTCAATTAAGGATCACTACTTTATAGAAATAGATTCCTGATACTGAAGAATGGGACTCAAGGAACACTGATGAAAATAGTATTAGCTTTAAAACACCAATGCATATTAAAATTAATGCCTCAAACATATGAAATCGCTATTAGAAACATGGTTATTAAATTTCATATACATTCATAGTGATCGCTCGGAGTATTTCATATCACACTTTGATCATGAAAAGCAATTGAATCGACGAATTCTGGATTATTATTTCAATTGCAAATATTTGACAAGATTTAAAGAAGTGAAAGCATTCTGAGTTCACTAGCACACTGCTATACCGATCTGTATATTATATTTAATATACAATGCACAAGCTTTCTATATTTTAATGCATATTAAATTTCAAATACCGTTAATGCAAATGACTTCGTATACATTTGTTTTGAATTTGATACAAATTTTCTAACAGTGAACGCATTGACTTAGGCTATATTGTTTTATACGTGAAACAAAAAAATTATTTATAGGAATTTTGAAGTCCGGCACAAAAACGCACAGCAAAATTCAACCCAAAATGGTAATGATAAGTATACTAGCTCAGCCTTTTGAATTTTCTTTGAAGAAAAGCACACTTCTCTAACAGCAATTGAAGGAAAGAAATCATAATCTCTAAAAATCGAAATAATCACTTTACGCTTTATATTATCATTTTATTAGTAACTTGGTATACACGAGAGTACACGTGTATAGGAGTAAGAGTGGTGAACAAAAATGAAACTTTCATTGTGAATTAAAGTATCATATAAATGAAATATCAAACAAGTGAGTATGCATATCAACAACAAATACTTTTAGTTAGACTTTGAAATATTCAAAAATATATGTGATCGAGTAAAATTGATGAATGTTCCCGATGAGTTATTCCGATGTTCCTGATTTCTACATTCGGTCAGTGCCAGAATCCTCAGAAGCAAGAAAATGTAATCACTTGGACAAGCCAATCAAGAACTGCTAAACGTTTTAGAAGACATCGACCACGAAAGAATGAAAAAAATGACAAGATTTAAAATCGAATGGAACTTCATCTCTCCAGCGTCTCCTTCTATGGGAAGATGTTGGGAAAGACTGACTGGATCCTTTAAACAGACTGCAAACGCGATTACAAAAGAGGAACATCCTACAAATGAAGTTCTGCAAAATTTATTTGCCGAAACTGAATACGTTGTGAATAGTCGTCCACTAACGGACTCGACAATTGATAGTAATGATCCTCCAAGCATTTCTCTGAATGATATTTTGATAGGTAATTCGTTTGAAATTGGAACTCTTGGATTATTCATCAAGAAATGACGAGATTACTCGAAAGAAGTCGCGAATATTGCAATATTCAGGGGGCCAATTTTCTAAGAGATGGTTACGAGAATTTACCGACGCTTTTGAATAAAAGAAAGTGGAGGGAAGAACAACCAAATATCAAAGAAGGAGATTTAGTTATCATGCAAGACAAAGACTTAAGATTTCACTTCTTAAAAATTGTTTTTGAGAAGTTGTTTTATTTTTATTTTAACAAAGACTTAAATCGAGCATCATGGCTGCTAGGTTTGTTGATAAAGATGTTTCCTGGTGAGGATAATGTAGTAAGAGTTAAAGACGTCAAAACTGTCAATGGATTTTATCGTTGTTCAGTCACTAAACTACATCCGTTACAAGTTTTGTGATGACTAGATGAGTCAACACAGGGGGGGGGGGTTAGTGTGCATGCCAAATAATTTTTGTAAATATAAATGGAAAATGAAGACAAAGAACATATATAAGTGTTGATGAGTTTATTCTATTGATTCTTTTTTTTCTGTTAGAATTTTGAATTAAAAATACCAAATTGTCAATAAAGGATTAATTATTATTTTTGAAAGACGGGTGTTCTTATTTTCGAAAATAAGTAGCTTTCAAGTTTATAAGATGTATAATCATCAATTGTAAAATACAGTTAGCTCAAACAGATTCGAAAAGTTTAAATAATTTTCAGTTGAATAAAGATGAGAAGGTGTCTTGACCTCCGGTTAATAGGACGACTAGTCCGTGACACGCTGCATAATTGAAAGTTCACAGGAAATCTCAGTTTATGTTTTATATAGTAGAAACCCTATAAAATCAAAAATTTAATAGGTGTGAGAACATAAAGGTATAGAATATACTCTAACTATTTTGAATAATTGCACTTAAAAACAAGTAAGCTGTTTCTACACATGACAAGCAAATTCGATCGATTTTTTCTGTCAATTTCACAAGAAGTAAGTATATATTTCATAATGGGTTATGGTTTGCCATCCAGTACACAATTTTAGTGTGAATAAGCAGTCTCACTAAAATCTGAAAGTTTTTTGTTTAAAATTTATAGCTGTTTGCTGCACCGGTGACATTTTCTCGTCTATCGGATGAGATACATTTTTCCAAAAGGTGTCACCTTTAGAAAACTAAATATTTCAAATTTTGACAATGTAGTCTAAAATGTGATGCATGAATGCAGATAAAGGACATACTTATCTATGATGGTAATTTAAGGAAACACAACTTTCATACTATTTATGTTAATTACGATTGTCGAAAATAGATTAATTTAATTAATGATATAAGCGCGGTTGCTAGTTTACAAATCATTCGGTAAAAATTTGTTGTCATTTAAAGCGTGGCCGAAAATACCTTGAAAATTGAAAATATCTGTTGCTGAAGATTTGCTACGTCTTATTGAAAAAAAGCATGATGACTTTTTGAAATCCAACAATATTCTTACGGTGTCGCGAAGATACCAAGTAATTTTAATTTTGAGAATTTGGAAAAGTATCTCAATGGGTAAAAAAATGATTAAAATTAAAAAAATTTGTTTAAAGATATTCCCAATTTTTAAGACTTTCAATTTATCAAAGTTTCAAACATTTTAAAAGAATTTCAAAAAAAATGTCGCAATTACAAAAAATTTTTAGAATGTGAAGAAATGTTAAAAACTTTCAATATTCATTAGCATTTTAAATATTTTCAATAATCATCGAGAATTTCAAAATTTTGAAATATAAAAAGATTTAACGAAATTCGGATTTTGACAAACATACTCCTTCTCCGCCCCTCTGTATGAGTGATTACGTGGAATTTCGCAAGCCTTTGTGACAATACATGAGGCAAAAACTTTAGGGAGTTAATATCATTTTATTACTTTCTTCATATCTAAAAGATAATGTATAAACTCTGCATTTCAGTCTAGACCGTAAACGGATTGTAAACTCAAATAAATAATTGAGAAGATTCTATAAGTGATACATGTATTGACTGCATTTTTCAAACAATTTGTGTTTAAAAAAATTTTAAGTTTTGAAAATTTCTTTAAATACTAAAAATTTTGGAAAATCGTTCAAATTGCTGAAAATATTAATAATATTAAAAACCTCGTTAAGGTATATGTCACAGTAGTCGTGGCGGTCCAAATAATCGTGAAACATAATTATAATTTGAAAATATTGTTAAAAAATATGTTGAAAGTAACATTTAATGATAAAACACATTTATTTGTAGCATTTCATAGTGGTAAATGGAAAGCATTAAAATTATTAAAAAGCAAGAAAATTGGCATCAAGATGTATGGTATTAAGGTCACGATTACTGGGACGTTTACATTGATTAAAAAAATGTTGAAATTCTGCAAATTTTTTTAAGTTTTTAAAAAATCTGATAAAATTGTTGAAATTCAGCAAATTTCGTGAATCCTAAAAAGTTTGAAAATCATATAATATCATATAATCATAACATCTTCAGGATTTTTTGAAATTCTGGAAATTTTCAATCTTTTAAAATTTTTGAAATTCGGTAAATTTTTTTATTCTTTCAATTTTTGAAAATTTTAGAAATATTTATGTAGGATTTGTCGGTCTCCTCATTTGCATTCATTTTTATTTTCTAAAGAAACCCTAGTATTCTTGCTCTCCTCCTGGATTAGGATTAATACGATTATTACTATGATTACGTCGACGATTACGAATATGTTGATTATTCGCAATATGATGATTATTCGCAATATGTTGATGTTCCGCAATACCTTGCTGATTTGTGATACGTTGCTGATCCTGAATACGTTGCAGATTACTTTCTTCAACAATTTTATGTGCTTCAACAATTGTACGATATCGAACCGGATCCTTCCAATCAGAAACCAGGCCATTAAAGTAAGCTAATTTTGCAAAAAAGTAAAATGGGGTGCAAAAACAGAATAATGCAGTACTACCATAACGCATGCATCAGCAGTTGTATGATCTTCATTCACCGGTGGGCTAAGTTGGAATTTAGCGGCTACAACATACGTCTTTCCTATATCTATATACTAGCGACTGTCGCTTAATTCATCCCAGGCCGAATTTCGAGAGGTTCCAAATTTGCATAAAACTTCCTGTTAGGCACCTTGATCTTGAATATACAGACTAACGTATTATCTTGCATGAATATCCATAAACTTACGTACACCATCCTGGGGTGCTCCACTACTTGACGTCCTTGCATCCAGTTCTGTAAGGAAACAGAGATTCATGAAGCTTTTGTTCATTGGAAAAACATCCATTAGTAATTAAATACGCAGGAAAGGTACGCGAAATTACGTGAAATTGGTTGATTCCGTTATAGCGGAACAGATCCTAACATCTTAAAAATTGCGATTCATGTTGTCCCATGATAGAGGCCATTTAAAAACTACGTTACACTGCCAGGAGGGAGGGGGGCATGTAGCAGATTTTGTGACTGTTTGTAAAGTAGGGGGGAAGGGTTAACGCAGAATGTGTCATCACGCATGGAACACATAAATGTGAATAACATTTTTTTTTAAATGCATAAAAAAAATTAAAATTAGTGATTTTACAGTAAAGCATCTGAATGAAGACGTCATACTCTTTTTCCTATTCCCCTCTTCTCCAATTTTTCAAAAGGGTTTCTCTTTTTTGTATCGTTTTTAAGAAATTTCCCCTTTTTCTCGTTTTTGGGGTTTCGTAGGCCTGGGCAGAAACCTAGCCGACATTAACCCGTACCCTACTCGACTTTACTCCGCACCCTTGCTGACTATACTTCGTACCTTAGTCGACTTCACTTCGTACCATAGATTTATTATTATGTGAGAAGTTGTAGGCTCCGGAAGCTACGATCATGGTTCTTTAAAAGCAACCAATCCCGACGCAACTGGAACGTGTACGTCATCCGCTTCTGCTCCTTCTGTCCTAGAAGGTAAGCAAGAGCGGGAAATTTACGCGAGAAAACATCGGGCAACACTGTTCCTTGGAGTCAGGTCTCTAGCCGCGGATGATCTTACGCGGCAGACGGGACAGTTGGAGATGAAGTTTCACCTCTGGATACTTTTTTAGAGCTACCAATCTTTGTAGAATGTTATGAGGAACAGTGTTGACGGACCAGATGAAGTGATCCCAGAAGAACAGCCTTTTGCATCCGGTTCGCGATGGAATGAGCCTGACGCTGGCAAGCCGGAATCTTGTTGAGTTGGCTAATAAATGAAGCTTTCATACCTCCAAGACAGCCGATTATGAGAATTACAAGATGGACTTTGAAGCCTTGGTAGAGCCTGCTTAGCTCGAAAAGAAGTGCTTGATATTTCGCCCGTTTTTCTTCCTCCTTTGCCGTGATATTACCATCGGCTGGTGCCGAGAATTCAATCACGTAAATGATCTTGTTCTTCAGATCTTGGAGGACAATATCAGGCTTCGTAGCACTGATACGTTGAGTGGTCGAGAATGAGAAATTCCAGTAGATCTTACACTGATCATTCTCCACCATGGACTCGAGTTCCCCCTGGGCGTATGGCAAGACGGGCAATAGATCAACACCATAGAAGTGCCTCAGATGGTAATATAACACTTTTAGAGCCGCATTGTGTCTCTCTATGTACCCGTATCGTGCATATTTTGAGCATCCACTGAGAACATGTCCAAGTGTTTCTGGCTCTTGCTTGCACGCTCGGCAGTTGGTATCGCCTACAGGTATATTCATTATGCGCTTGCGGTAAACTAAGGTGTCTATAACGCCATCTTGACAGGCAAACAGAAATCCCTCAGTCTCCGATTTTAATCCAGCAGACTTGAGAAACATGTTGGACAGACCCAGCGAGAGCTCTTCTCTACGTATAATGCCGTAGAATTTACCATGAAGGGGCTTGTCAGCATGTTCTCTTAGTAGAAGCGTATGTTCTGCTTCCTGTACACGACTTTTGAGCACCAAAGGTGTTAGTGATGTTAGGCCATGTGTAGTGTCGCTGGAATCAAATGGGAGGCCAAGCTCCTCTGCGGCCCTATCTGCGGCACGATATAGAAACGCCGCAGCATTGACGACTTCATGTTGATGTACTAGTCGCATAAGAAAATCTGTGCTGTTTAGAACTGAGCAGGCTGTAGCCAGAACCGTTCTGCGATGAAGACACTCTAAGCTCAGCAAGCCTCTACCCCCTTTATCTCGAGGGAGATATATTCGAGGTACGGAAGATCTAGGATGATGACTTCGATGGATTGTCATCATCTTGCGTGTGCTTCGGTCAAGTTGCTTCAACTCATCGACGTTCCATTTTACTGCACCAAACGTGTAGAGCAGTATAGGAACGGCCAGCATATTGGTCGCCTGGATCTTATTCTTTCCAGATAATTCGGAAGCCCAAATTTTTCTGAGAATTTGGCGATACCTTTTTCCAAGGGCCGTTTTTAACGCAAGCACATCATGGGTTTCCGCTTGCGGTATTCCAAGATATGTATATGTTTCTCCAATACCAAGATGTTGAATGGTATTTCCGCCGATGAGTTGAACATCCTGATCGTGACCCGATGATGTAGTTTCTAGTCTTCCTTGGTGTAGGTGGACGCAGGCACACTTGTCCATTCCGAAGCTCATGCCAATCGCTTTAGAGTACCTATTTACCGCCTCCACAAGGATGTTAAGGTCCTCTTTCGAGGAAGCAAAGAGTTTAAGGTCGTCCATGTATAAAAGGTGGTTGACCTTATATTCTCTTTTGTTCGGCGGGCCACATAGGTATCCAGAGCTTTTGCCTCGGAGCACAATAGATAGAGGCAAGAGGGAGATGCAGAAAAGTATCGGACTTAGAGAGTCTCCTTGGAAGACTCCCCTCTTATATGTGATATAGCTTGTAGTCACTTGTCTTTTGTCAGATGTTATGACAAATCTTGTCCGCCACAAGAGCATAAGCTCTTTTATGCATCTCACTATTTTTGGATGCACCTCCATGCATTCAATCAGCTTAATAAGTAGCTCATGGTTCGTGTTATCGAATGCCTTACGGTAGTCAATCCAAGCCATGGACAGATTGCGTCGATACCTGATCGAGTCCTGGGTGATACACCTGTCTATTAACAGGTTCTCCCTGCAACCTGCCAGACCTCTCTTGCATCCACGTTGTTCAACTATTGCACTCCATACCGGCTCGATAGATGTTAATATCCTCTCTTTGAGGATGCCAGTGAATAGCTTGTAGCTGGTGTTTAAACAAGCTATGGGCCTGTAGTTCTTTGGACTTGACAAATCTCCGGTCTTAGGAATCAATACCGTGCGTCCTTCCACTAGCCACTGCGGGACGGGTTGTTCTCCGGTTAAGAAAGTAGTAAATATACGAGCTAGATGTTGGTGCGTAGAAGTAAACTTCTTCCACCAAAAGTTGTTGATTTTATCTGGCCCTGGCGCTGAAAAGTTCTTAGTTCTAGCGATAACTTTCTTCACTTCTTCAGCAGTAATTAGTGGACACTCTTCCTCTGGACCTTGTAACCTTTGCCTTTGGCAAAAGTTACGAAAGAGTGATATATCTGAAGCGTCTTCATTTAGCTGATAAGTGTCTCCATATACTTGTTCCCAGAAGACTTGAATCTCTTCTCGAATAGGCGGATTTTTAACGGCACGTGACGTTTTATTGAACAGACGGGAAGGATGAGTACAAAATGTGGAATTTTCCTGAATCCACTTTACTCGCCGTTCAAGGCGCTGTTTCGCTGTTGAAAGAGATCTTATTTTTTGCGTCCAGTGCTGCTTGATGGTCAACAGTTTACACTTGTTCAGCGTGTGATTTGCTTTCCTTAAGTTTCGAGCAAGTGCCCTAACTTTTGGAGTGAATTTTTTATTTAATGTTATGTAGCTAATCACGCACTGAATATTTGATGCATGCCGTCTCGCCGTTTCAATTCTGAATTGAAGCTGTGCAATACGCTCGCGAGTCTTACTCAGACGTACTGAAGTTTCGTTACTTCTACTGTCGCTAAGCAAGGACACCGCCTTCTCGTAAACAACACAGTTCAGATTCCAGAGATTAACATCTTCGGGGAGCAAATGGGGGAGAGCAGTATTAGCTTCAGCTAATTTGTCCATCCTGAGAAAGACTTTTTGGTGGATAGATCTCCTACTTCTCATGTTAGCATTATCGGTTATCTGCAAAGTTGGTCTTGCTGGAACGGGTGGAATGTTCGATGGAGGATGTTGCTCTTCTTCTTCTTGTTGATAGAGAGCTTCATATCCGTTTTTTCGCAAAAAGGATACCTGATCTCTTAAATACTGAGGCGTTTGATGAGCATATTCCGGGTGCATATTGACCCAACGGTCATGTAACCTCTGCATGAATCCTCTTCGCGCCGGTGAGCTTATTATTATTATTATTATTATTATTATTATTATTATTATTATACCATTACCATTTCCATAGCAGAGTCGGCACACATATAGAATTATGTACCGCCATTTCAGCTTTTTTTATATATATTTTTACTTCTGATAATGGAGCCTGCTCTACCGATAACCTTCTTACACTCGTTTATGCGCCTATCTAACTCCCCATCTATCTGTCCGTAACTAGTGAATATGCTACCCAGATATGTACGTACTTATCAACTTGTCATATTCTCTCATCATTTACGAAATGTTGCACATTGTTTTCTCACCTTTTTCTACAAACACCATAATTTTTGTTTTATTTACGTTAATTTTGAGGCCCACGTTCCTCATGCTTGTATTCAGTTTGTTCAACATTCTTTGCAAGTCTTCGATAGATTCTGACATAACAACCTTATCATCTGCAAACTCTAACCCATGTACCTTTACCATGAGGACATAACGCATCCTTGTCTAACACCCTGCATATATATTTCATGTAATGTAATGTAATGCAACGTAATTTAATGTAATGTAATAGTGTCTTCATAGTCCACGAGACCCTTTTTTATAAGCGTATGGTGCCCACTTTGATCAATTTTTTCGCATAAATGCAAACTGAAGTAACAGAACCCAATACAAAATTCAACTATTTCTGGCTGAAAGTTAATTGTTCTTAATTGAAAAGTCCACCACTATATTTTTGATGTGAATTTTATCTCTTTTAATTAACAATTCTACTTTTTGGTTCAAAATTCCACTATTTTGTTCAAAATTCGTTTCTTCTTTCGTGCTAAAAATAAATTTCTTTATTTGAAAACTTAGGTATTTTATTTTTGGTTGAGGATTCATTGTTTTCAGTTGGAAATGCAACTGTTACATCTCCATTGAACATTAATATTTTTCGGTTGAAAAGTCAACTACTTGGTTGAAAGTTGAACTACTTTGTTAAAGAATAATTTCATCATTGGTTTAAAATTGATAGTTTTTAGTTGAAAATTCAACACTGTGGTAAAAAAAAATGTATTCAATTAATCTGTTCCACTAAAGGATTAATTTATTTGGTTGAAAAGTCATATTTTTCAGTTGAATTTGACCGTTTTTTGTTTAAAATTGAAATCATTTTTGGTTGAAATATCAGCTATGATATTTTTCTTTGAGAATTGATATTTTTCATTGAAATTTTGACAACTTGATTTAGTGTTGAACTTTAGAGTAAAAATTGTTTTTCGTTGTTGAAGATTCATCATTTTAGTTATATTTTCAGCTATTTTGTTGAAAATTTGATTATTTTGATGAAAATTCAACTATTTTTCATAATAATTTAATTATTATGGAAAAAATTAAACTGCTTTGTTGAATAATCGTCATTCTAAATAGAAGATTTGGCTTGCATATTTGACTGTTTCGTTGAACATTGAACTGTTTTTGGTTAATATTAGTTCGTTTTTTTTGATAATTTCACCATTTGGTTAAAAATTGATCTAGATAGGCTGAAAATTCAACTTATTAGTTGGGAATTGAAATATTCAGTTGAAAATGCGTCACTTTTCCTTGAAAGTTGATCTTTGTAGGTGGAAAATTAAACCACGACGTTTTAAATTCAACTACTTCGTTCGAAATTCAACTTTTTGTGGTTGAAGTTTTTCTTTTTTGTTTGAAAATTCCACCATTTGGTTGGAAATTTGTTTTTGCAGGTTAAAAATATAACTATTTGGTAGAAATTCATCTGTTTTGCTTGAAGGTTAAACTATTTGGTTGTAGATGCAATTGTTTGGTATCAATTTGAAATCTTTGTTGAAGATTCAACTATTTTTCAAATAACTAAACGTGAAAAATCACCATATTTCCATTGTTTGAGAGCATTTTGGGCTGTGAAGTCTGTTAAAATATTAAGTCTGTATGTTTTGTATTTTTGGAGAGTTCAATGTTTTCTGTGATGATTTGTGACGTAGAAACGCATTGGTAGAAAAAGTGTGTAAAATGAAGTGACGTTGTTTTAAAAAGGCCCCATTCAAGCTTTATAACCCTTTCCCACTCTTCCTCTCGCAAAACCTTACAAAAATTCACCTTTATTTCCATCCTATTCCCCTAGAGGGCCATGCATAAATTACGTAAAGCCTTTTGGGTGGAGGGGCAGTTCCACGATGTTTCTACGTTCTCTTACATGGGGTGGGAGGCTAAGAGGCCAAACATATTTCTTACGTAAGATTTTTTCCAGTCTGCGAATCTCAAAAGAATAAAAGTTAGAGAGAGTATATTGTGAGCAGCTGTTTGTCAGCGTAATCTAGTAGAAAAATTATGTTTCTTTATTGATAATTGCCGACGGGGCGGATTGCGATTCGGACGGCTCCGAAAAAACTGTCATAGACGACAGTATCTCGGGTACGAATCTTTTAGCAATGTACAAGTGTTGCAAATTGGCGCCTGTGAAATCGGTTGTGTGCATTAATTGTGGTGCTACGTATCATAGAAGCTTTGCCGCCCGTGTAAAAACTCTGGTGTGCCTCAATGGCGGTAGGTGTAAGTGCTGTGAAGCTCCTAATACCTCATCTTCAACGCCTGAGTCTACGAAAGATGGATCTGAAGTATCTTATTTGCGTGAACTTTTAAAAAGACAAGAGGTAATCATCAATGGTAAAGATGATATGATCGATTCACTGAAAAAGGAATTAAAAATTATGAAGATGGAAGCCGCAGAGTTTGAGGAAATGAGGAAGCAAGATGGCGGGACTCGGCCGAGGTCTGTTACTTCTTATCGAGACGCAGCCCTTCTCATAAAGCCTAAGAACGAGACACAAACATGTCAGGAAACGACGAAATCCGTCAAAAATAAAGTCAGTCCTAGTGAACTTTCGGCTCGTGTCACATCAGTAAGAAACATCTCAGGTGGGGGTGTCGTAATCAGCTGTTCGGACTTCAACTCTAGGGAGAAGCTATCTCAGGCTATTAAAAATGAGCTAGGTGACGAATACACAATTAAGAAACCACGCAAGATCTACCCTAAAGTGAAAATTTTGAATATACATGCCAATGAAATTGAAGAAAACTATGAGCTTATCCCCAAAATCTGCAACCAAAACCAAATTTCTGATGGTCCGGAATTTAAGATGAAAGTTCTCTTCAAAAAAGTTAACAGAAATAATAAGAATTTCTATACAGTAATTCCCGAAGTTGATCCAACCACTCACAACACACTAGTAGAAAAACGTAGAATTTATGTAGGGTGGGGAAGCTGCACGGTACTCGATCATGTGAGTGTTTTGAGATGCATGAAATGTCTCAGATTTGGCCTTATGACTAAACACTGTCACAGCACTTTACACACTTGTCCACAATGTAGCGGTTCTCACCCAGAAGCCGAATGTACGTCTTCTATAAGAAAATGTAGGAACTGCTTCCATGCGGCCACAATTCTGAAGATCCCTGGCGTAAAATTCGACCACACAGTATTTAGCAAAGACTGTTTATCCTACAAGAAAGCTCTCCCGAGAGCGCCCAGTAGAATAGACTATGCTCGTGAATAGCAATTGGATCTGTCAAGACGTTCTTCCGGCAGCTTACTTGAGAAACTCGATTTGAATGCTACCACCAGCCGACAACAAGAGAGAAGGTCTGCTGCAAGTAAACAATGTGACTCACCATGTAACCTTAATATTTATTACCAAAATGTTCGTAGCCTACGAACCTAACTTATCAACCTACAACATGCTATTGCTCTCTCGGAATTTACATAAGACGTTATAATTTTGACAGAAACGTGGATCAATTCCAATCACTGCAACGCTGAGTTGGGTATGAATAACTACACTATCTACAGAAGGGATAGGGATAACCTATTGAGTAACTTTGAACGAGGTGGGGGAGTACTACTTGCGGCACACTCGAAATTTCGAAGCTTCGAATATCAAACACCAATTACTTCTGTCGAGCAGATTTTTGTAACAATCTTCAATGGAAAGGAGCGCATTTTGTTAGGAATTGCTTACATTTCGCCATTATCACGTCCAGAGGTTTATTTAAATCACTGCACCGCTATAGAATCTGCTCTTGAGTCTACTAATCCTACGGCTACCATCATCGTTGGCGACTATAACATCCCTAACACTCGCTGGACCAACGACGATCGAGGATTACGTATCCTCTCTAGCAACGGGGCCTTGCCTTCTGCAAGAGAGAGCGCAAATGCGCTTTTTGACACGTGCGGTTTTTATAACCTTTTCCAAAAAAACCAAGTGCAGAATACTTCATGTAAGATTCTTGATTTGGTTTTTACTTCCTTGTATGCAACTACTGTGCGTCAATCTTCCGATCCTCTCTTGCCCAGCGATGTATACCACCCTCCACTAGATATTGTTCTCCCAAAGCAAATGATCGCGTCAAGCTCTGGTACATACTTTTATCTATAATTTAAAAATGCAAATTACGCAGCAATAACTTCCCTTTTTGGGAGAGTAGATTGGGATGCATTGTTTACTCAATACCTATAGAGGATTGTGTCACTTATTTTTACGCGGTCTTGTATGACTTAATTGAATTATATGTACCATGGCGAAAAACTCGTAGCGATAAATATCCTGTATATTTTTCTCGAGACTTAGTTAATATGCTTGCCAAAAAGAGAGCGGCTCATTATCGATTCAAAACTTCAGGGAATCAGACAGACCGCGAAGTTTTTTCTAACTTAAGGGCCAGGTGCAAATTTTTACGTAAGAATTGCCATATTGGTCATATTAATAATGTAAAGCATAGTATTTCTGGAAACCCGAAATACTTTTGGAAACATGTTAATAATAATAGATCTTGCAGTGACATGCCTAACGTGATGCATTTGGAAGAGAAACAAGTCAGAACTGATCAGGAAATCGCTAATTTATTTGCAGATAACTTTGCTTCTGTCTATGAGACGAATACTTTACCCGAATTTACATAAACAATTAAATAGTTCTACCCTTGATATTCGTAATGTTGAAATCGCCTTGTCAGAAGTTTTTGAGAGAGTCAGTGTAATAAACTGTAATAAAGGTCCTGGTCCCGATGGCATCCCTCCTCTATTCTATAAAAACTGCTGCTGCGCAATCTCTAGGCCAATCTGGTACCTTTTCACTAAATCTTCATCTACCGGCTTCTATCCTTCTCAATGGAAATCTAGTTACATACGATGTTCCAATCTACAAAGAAAATGATAAATCGGATGTTAAGAACTGTCGACCGATAAATATAATAAACACAATAGCAAAAATCTTTGAGAGTATCTTAACAGATAAACTTTCAATTTGGTGTAAAAATTTTATTGCCGAGGAGCAGCATGGGTTTATTTCTGGTAGGTCCTCTTGTACTTACCTTACTTTATACACTCAGTTTATTGCGGAGGCGCTTGATGGTAATAAGCAAGTTGATGTAATTTACACTGACTTTTCTCGTGCTTTCGACAAGGTTAATCACACGAGTTTGATTCAGAAACTAGAGGCATTTGGAATTCATGGTAATTTACTAGAATGGTTTAATAGTTATCTGGGCGGTTAGCGGCTTGCTGTGAAGTTCAACGGTGTGTACTCCCGCGAATTTACTGCAACGTCTGGCGTACCTCAAGGATCACTCTTGGGTCCGCTGTTATTTAATATTTATGTTAATGACATTATACAAATATTTATCATTGTTATGGCCTTACTTTTTGCTGATGATTTAAAAATGTACACCATCATTACATTCCTTGAGGATGCTGTTGCAGTTCAAAAAGATATTACTGCCTTGCATATGTGGTGCCTGGAAAATGGGATGACTTTAAATATTTCTAAGTGTAAAACGATGCGTTTTTCGCGAAAAATATATCCTGTCGAATTCCAATACTCGATAGACGGGTCTGTCCTCGAAATTGTTCATGTAATGCCACACACATTACGCTTATTATATATCACGTTAGTTAGACCCATTCTAATGTACTGCTCACAAGTTTGGTCTCCACATTACGCCTCGCATATTAAAAAAACTAGAAACGGTTCAACATAGGTTTCTCTCATGGGCGGCAATTAAGTTAGGTCTTCCAAATCCACGATTGTCGCACGATTATTCGCATATTGCTGCTGCTTTAAATATCAGCTCTTTGAAGTCACATCGAAAAGCCCAAGATATTCTATTTATACACAAGCTAGTCAATAGAAATATTACCTGTCTTCAATTACTTGAAAGTGTACACTTACATGTACCGCGTAGATCCCTGCGAAGCTCTACTGATCTATCTCACATATTTCATTTATATAAATTCAGATCTAGTTTCGGCGAACATTCACCAATATCTCGAATGACTAGAATCGCAAATGATTTAGATAAGGAAGGGCTTACTGTCTTCGGCCCTTCATACTCTCGTTTCTACGCTAGTGTCAGATCGTACATTCTAGTCGATTTTTCTTAAGTTTAGATTAAGATTATATTTAGTTGAGGTTTAGACTAAATAGAATTTAAATACTCTTTGTTGCTCATATCTGTAATTGGGCTATTTGCTCGTCATTTGAATAAATAAATAAATAAATAATTTACTTATTAATATTTAGTAATACGTAGTAGATATAAGTATCCTTTAGGAAAGGGATTCTTGTGAAATCCCCCCCCCCCCCATGTGAGATACCGTGAGATTTGCTCTAAGAAGCCCAAAATCATACGAAGACTTTGTAAACTTAGGGAACGAACATACATATAAAATATAAATTTTGTAATTAAATAAACGTGCAACCTTAATAAAATTGGTTTGTACAATTTTATAATTTCTTCAGGGATTAAAATTTTCTTTTGGTTGAATATTCAACATTTTTTTTTCATACGTTTTTTTGGCTTGAAAATTCAATACTTTAATTGAAATTTCTTTTCTTTCTTCAATAACAAATTTTCTTTTCGTTGGAAATTCAATATTTTTGTTAAACATTCGTCTTCTTGGTATTCAAGTTTATCTCTTTTTGTAGAAATTTCATTCTTTTTTGTTAAAAATCCAAATTTCAGGTGAAAATGATCCGTTTTGGGTTGGAAATGAACGTTGTTGTTGAAAATTAAAAT
>CAKNYM010053070.1:490566-508525 GCA_932195095.1 Andricus curvator | reverse complement strand
TGCCCAAGTTTGAAAAAAAGTCAAATTTATTTTTGATTTTCGAAAATATGGGTCAAATTTTAATTTTTTTCAAAAATCGTTATTACCACCAGAAAGCGTGTGAAAAAATCTATCGAAAATATTTCAAGTGAAATTTTGTTTCAGGCAATAGGACAAAAGTTACAAACGTTTGAAAGTAAAGCTTTTCTTAAAAAATACAAAATTGTACCCCCTCCACTTTGATAAATAATTTTAAAAATGAATTAATTTTTGATGTGAGGAGTACTATCTAATAGAACTACAATTGGGCCAATTTTTAGCCCGATCGGACAACTTTCATTTTCGAGGTGGGTACACTTCAGAAATTATGCCCCTATTGTTGGACAATCTTTAAACATTTTTGAGCTATTTTTGATGCATGCTTAAGCAAGGAAATTTTTTTCATTCGGGAAGTACCCCAAACCGGGCTTACCGAAATCAAGCCTTCCCCGGGCATCACTATCCCAGTCAAATATTAAAAACATGACACTATGGTCTTAAGGGGCAAGCCATACCCAGGCGTCACTTCCCCAGTGAAATAATAAGTACCCAAATCAGGGGTTACTGAAAGAAAGGGTTCTACGGGCATCACTTGCTCAGTCGAATAACATGAACATGGCACTGTGGCGTCAAGGGGCAAGCCTTCCTTGAGCATCACTTCCCCAGTAAAATATTAAGACCATGAGACTATGGCATAGACGGGCAAGCCATCCCCGGGTATGATTTTCCCAGTGGAATATGAAGACCGAAGCACTGTAGCGTCTTCCATATTCTGTAGCGTCTTCCGCCGATGCCATATGCTCATGGTTCTAATATTTTACTGTGGAAGTGATGCTCGGCGAAGAATTTTCCATCGATACCAAAGTGCCTTGATCTTCATATTTCCATGGGAAGCAATAACCGGGAAAGACTTGCCTGTCGATGCCACATTGCCATGGACCTAATATTTCACTGGGGAAGAGATGCCCGAGGAAGGCTTGCCTGGGGAAGACTTGCCCATGGATGCCGTAGTCTCTTGGTCTTAATATTTCACTGGAAAAGTGATGCCCGGGAAAGACATGCCTATTAGATACTTTGAAAGCAATGGGTGGAAGAAATGTAGTTATGAGCCATGCACATGGTAGAAGGGATGCCTGGAGAAGACTCCTATATTTGGGGAAGTGATGCCGTTTAAGACATTTGTTTAGCGGGGAAGACTTGTATGTAGGCTGCTCCTAACCCCGAACGACGTTATGGACGTGTGATATATTAATCACGATGATAGTAATTACAAGAAAGACCCGATGACTGATACTATATTCTGGAAAATACAGCAATACATATTAATAATAATTATGAGGAAAAAATTATACCCATGGTATGAAAACTTTTCCTTTTCCAATAGTTTGAAGAATTTAATTTAATTTTCACGTAGTTTGTGACAATGCCACATGCCAATGTTTTGATGAACCTCCAGAATTTAAAAATATTAAAACTATTTATTTTTTGGACCTGAGTTTAAGATAAAAATTTAGATTTTCATCCAGTATCGTGATTGATACAACAGATGTTCCCATGCTAAATTTCCGAATTTGGAAATATTTTGTTATTGTTATTGTTAATTGCTAGATAAGGATAAATTCTCCAACTACGTTTCTTTGGTACTACTTTAAATGTTTCTCTCCCCTCTACAGGTATGTGAGAAAGATAACTTAAATAATCCTAATTTGATCATGTGTGACTGTTTCAACGTCAGATGATGCAAGATTTCACTGAAAAAAACAAGCGTGAAATATGTCTATTTTTCCATAAATATTACAAAATGTTCTGAAATCGAAAAATATGCATCTAAAACTATAGCAACCTGTTTAATAAATTGAAATGTAATGTATACTCAGAAAAAAGTTTGTTCAATTGAAAAAAAAGTGTCTTTGTATCAAAGAAACATTGCAATGCAATAAGTAAAGATTCAGTTTGTTGTTTTAACGCAAATATATTTGCCAAAGAAAGAAGTATTTTCTTACATTCAACCAAAATTGTATTTAAATTCAAAAACAATTTCTCTGGCTTCATGCATAAACGAGTAGAATCACACGTAAATCTTGAACAGTTTTTCTTTATCCGAGTGCGTTCGTGTTTAGCTTTTTCTAGAATTTGTCCTTTTCTGGCTGCTCATTCGTCAGCTCTCTGTTACATCAGGACCTCATTTTCGAGCATCGAAATATTCAAAATCGTACTTGGTTCATCAAGAGAATTAACCTCTTCTACAAGTACTCTAGATAATGCATCTACGTGTTGCGTATTCTCACCTTTGCGATGGTGTGAATCAAAATCCATTTTAATGTCGAATTGTTTTATTCTGATTCCAAAATATTGGATGTTGTAAATTTTACAAGATCAAAATGCTGTTCTTTTAATATAATGGTTAGGGAAAAGGGACAATTAGCTGTGGAAAAATAATCGGAAGGTCATAAGATTTTGAAAATGACGTTTTGCAGCCACTTTGATATTCTAGTTTTACATTACATCAAATTTTTCATTAATGTTGTGGACGAAAGTTGTCTACTATTATTATTTTAAAATTCGATGAGATTGGGCGATTGTTGCTTAATGGAGATTCCTGGATTTCTTCTCTGGTCATCTGTGCAACCTCGCCGCTGTCTACGTTTATTTTAACCCGTTTTTGATCCAAATTATATATTCCTCGAAGAGATGTATTATTGTGAATTATCATTGCAAAGGCTTCACCATTGGATGTTGATAATACAGTTTGTTCTTCGGTTGGCATGAGACCAAGGACCTGTTTTCCTTCTCTCACGTAAACTCCTTTATCGCGAGGAAAAGTGTATCTTCGGATTTCGAATTGCCGATCTGGATTTTTGACCGGAATAAGCCGAACAGATCTAAGTTGTTCAATTTTAAGTCTACCTAGGACACCTAGGCGTGAAGAACAACGATTTGCGGGAGGAGATTTGGACCTTGCACGAAGAAAAGACTCAGCAGGAGGAGAAGACCTCACAGGAGAACCCGGAGGATGAGGAATCGTAGGAGAAGACCTTTCAGGAGAATCGGGAGATCTGCTACGAGGAATACAAGGAATAGGGTTACCATAAGGCAAGCACTCCAACTGTGAACCTAACTCTGCAACAAAAAAGAGTGCATTCAATTTTTTTTCCAAAAATCAGTTACTAAAAAACATAGTTTTAAAAAAGGCTACTTGTGTAACAGAATTGAAGAAAAAGACTTTGAGCCAGTGAAATATGTTTCGAAAAATATGTGTAATCCTCTTTTTGTAGACAGTTCTACCACAATGGAAAAAAAGTTAGAAAAGTTTTTTCTTGTGTATCCTCTTCCACATATTTCACATATTTAATTTATTTACTAGCTGTGAATTCGATCTCGAGTGTTTCCACTTTGTCGAGAACTTTGCTTCTTGTCAGCAAATGTATTTGCTTCCTCATAGAGAAAGCATTAGTTATTTTTTTTCAACAAGAGACAAACCAAAGTCTTCATTTTGATGAATTCAAAAATAGGAATTTACCAAAAAAACAAAATTACAAAATAATGCAAAAAATTTTTTAAATACACAGACAAATCAAATGCTGTATTCGAAATGATAATTTTTCGAGCTGGAAAAGGGAAGAAAAAAGTTCTGTCGCACCCTATCCCTTTCCCAGTTTAATGATTTTTTACAGAAATTGTCAGAATTATTCTATTCTAGTATTATTTGTATAGTGCTCTTGAGCAGTTTTAGATAAAAGAAAATAATGTTTTCTCATTGATTCAGCGATTGAGTTTATTTAAATCAATTTAAAATATTCATTTTAAACTATTTTATTCATATTTTTCTTATTATTTTATTTATTTTTATATCATTTTCATCATTTTATCTTGTATAAAAATAATAATAAGCAAAATATAGATCTTCAGTTGAATGAAGAAAAATGAGAAAATTCTATAAAAGAATTTTTCTTTCAGCTAAAGCGGTAAATTTTAAAACAAACAATTTTTTAATATAAAACAATGGTTAAAAATGAATATATTGAATTAAATCAGGTAAATTCAATAGCTAATTATGATAAAAAATTCGAATAAAAAAAATTGAAAACAATGCCAGTAGCAATGTTCGAGCCGGGACTATGCTGTTGCAAAGTCGAAACGCTACCGCCTGATCTAACCGGTAGTTGAAAAACTTTCGCATCGCGTACAAGTTAATATGAGTAGATTTTTTTAAACCATTTTTCTCAAGAATGGCTGAAAATCGCGTCTCATTACTTTAACATATTATAAGTTTGGTAATTACGTCAGAGATTTTAATAAAAATACTGACCTCTTGAAGAACTCTCTCGTCCATAACTTGGTCGCGGAGTACCTGGTAGCCTACCACCTGGTAGCTGAGAACTTGAAGAACTACTTTCAACATTGCTTGATTCTGTAAAAACACAAGAGAAATGTATAAAGTTTAATGAATCATCAATTGTTCATATCAACGTGCACAAGAAGAACTAATTGTAAGCGGAATCTTTACTCATTTTTAGGGTTTCATAGTCCCAGGCAGAAGCGCTTATAATTTCAGTCGGCTGTATATCCGTCTCTCCGTCCGTCGTACGAACTAATATGGACATAGGTCCCAAAACTGGCATAGACCCCAAAATTGGCATAGGGCCCGAAATTGACAAGTGGCCCAAAATTCACATAGGACCCAAAATTCATAAAGGGCCCAAATCCGACATAGGGCCCCAGACAGGGCCAGGGCAGAAACCCTCATGGTTTCAATTGGGTGTCCGTTCGTCCGTCGTAATTTTTTCCTAGAAAGGGAAAGACGAAGAGGGATAGTAGGGAAATTAAGGAGAAATGAGGGTGGGTAAGTATAGAAAATAAGGGAAAATGAGGGTAGATGAAATGGGGGAAGTGAGGAGAAATTAAAGTAGGTGAAATAAGGGAAGAGAGCAGAAAGAGGAGAGGTAGAGTAGGGTCACTGAGAACTAATGGAGGAAGGGAATGAGGTTCTGGAGGTAAGGAGAACTGTGGGGAGGCGTAGTAGGATAAGTGAGAGTAAATAAGGGGAGATGTACTAGGGAGAGGGAGAATGAAGATAAATGAAGGAGGCGCAGGTGAAGGCGAAGTGAGGAGTAATGAGGAGAAATGAGAAGTGAGTAGGGGAAGTGCAGGGAAAAAATGGAAGGTGGAATAAAGGTGAATAGTGAAGGAAAGTAAGGGAAATGAGAGGACTGAGGAGAAGAGAAGTAAGGAAAGCATGAGAAAATGATGGGCTAAGTAGAGGAGATACAGAGAATATGGAAAAGGGGAGTATTGGAAGTCAGGGGAGTTAAGGGTAGGGAAAGTAGGGGATGTGGGGGTAAGAGAGGCGGGTGAAGTGGGGTAAGTGAGGGGAAAGTAGATCTCGAGGGATAATGGTGGTTTTGAGAGATAGATTGTATCTAATAAGATAGAAGGAGTTCAAGGATTAGGGGGTCCGGAGAGAGAAAGTATAACGGAAGGAAACCCGGCCGAAGCCACAAACCCGGGGCTACGAAACTCTAAAAATGATTTTTCCTTTTTCCAGGAATAAATCCAACAATCGATATTTCATTACATTTTGTCTGTAAGAATCAGTTTGAATCGTTTGAATTTTTTTTAAACATTCTACATTAAAAAATTGGTTACCATGGGTTTCTCAATTGTTTATGATTTTAATTTTAGGAACCAAAAATCCGCAAAGGTGAACTCGCGCATTCTAATTTCACTTTAATTACTAAATTATATTGTATATTCTACTCACCAACAGAGTAAAATAAAACTGATGATGTCACCAAGAGAGTAAGAATGGTGAAAGCCCTCATTGTCGATAAACAGAGGAGCCTGTTTATTGATAAATTCACAAGAAGAAGAAAACTGATTGCAAATGAAATAATTATTGATAATTTCACAAGAAGAACAAAACTGATGACGAATGATATAGTGACGGGGTTTGTCGGTGTATATATACAGAACCCCACTCTCAAGTCAAATCGTAAACAAATAGGAGGTAAGTAGTGCAATGGAGTATTTTTCATTATTTGCGTGATGGGCTGGAAATATTGCGCAGTCTTAAGCAATTACGCTATTTGTCAATATTGTAAGAATCTACTTCTATTTTATTATTTGAAAATATAAATTCCAGAAATGATTGCAACATGCTTTTAAAAATTTTATTTAATGCTGGAACTAGATTCGAAATTTAATGTTAAATCGCAAAATAAAAGGAATGAGCTGAAACTCTAACATGCAAATAATTAAAATTTTGTAATGAAATAAAAAAATAGATTTAAGAATAAAACTGAGCATGAATTTATTAAAAATCAGTAAATTCTTCAATTGAAATATCAGTCAGAATTAGCTGTAAATTTGTCAATTATGACGACAGAGATCTGGCTTCGATTACGACTATAATATGATTTGAAACTAGACAAGATTCAATCACATATCAGTCAAAATATCACACATACTTCATTGACACAGTATACATTTTCACACATTAAAAGTTGAAAATTAAATTAAAAACACATTAAAATGTTACAAACAGAGCACAATATATTATAATATCCTAAAAATTAATGGATATTATAATTTGACGAGTTGAAAAAAATCTTATCATGACATATTGAAATATTATAAAGAGAGCACAAGATATTATAATATCCCAAGAATTGGCGGATTTTATGAAGAAACGAGTTCAAGAAAAATCGTAACCATGACACATTGAAAAAATATGAAGAGAGTAAAAGATTTTATAACATCCTAAAAATTGGCGGATATTAAAAATTGTAGAGTTCAAGAAAAATCATACCGTGAAACATTGAAATATTATAAAGAGAGTATAAGATTTCATAATATCCTGAAAATTGGCGGATATTATAAATGGTCGAGTCCTTGATCAAGCGCACGCATAATTTGCTGAAGATGGAGAGGATTTGGAATCCACAATGTCAGACATCTACAATTTCCAAAAAATAAACGGAGATGAAATTTTTGTAGACTTTGAAGTCCAAAATCCTTCCTTTCCTAATTCTCCGAAAAGAGAATTGATGTTCGCTTGAGCTCAGAAATAATTATTACTTTTCAGCATTGAAATGGGTAATTATATTTTGGATCAAAATTCAAAAAGTAAGCACATTTTGAAAAGTTTTAAGAGCACTTTTTTTTTAATATTTGGAAACTCTATGGACGAATATTGATAGTACTCAAAAAGGTGAACCAAATATTCTCATAACTTTTTTCTAGAGAAGAAAAATTACCGGAGTTATAGCATTTAAAAAATTCCAAAAAACAAACGAAAATGCTCGCGAAAATGAGCACTTTAAGCCAAAAAAGGCACGATATGAAAAAAGTCAAGAAAAGAAAAATGTTTCTGTTTGAATACCCTACAATATTTTCAAAATACTTTTTTAATTTTCTTGAAAAATCGAAAATTCAAATTTTTATCGCACAAAAAAATAATTAAAAATCGAAAATTCCATTTTGCTGCCAAACTATACCAGATACGAAAAAGATGAATGGACAAAAAATATGCATTAAAAAAAATCTATAAAATTTTTATTAATCACTTTTTGATGGGACGCGTAGTTTCTGTTTCATTTGTAAACAACAGATTTGAGAATAAAATAAAGTTTTGGACAAGCGACACAAACCACGAAAAAAATTAATAGACAAAAGTTGTTCACTCAGGAAAGAGCTGCAAATTTTTTTTTAATCATTTTTTGATAGGATGCATAATTTTTGTTTCGATCGTGAAAAATAACATTAACAATAAGAAATTTTTTTGGAAAAACGACCCAAGGTACGAAAAAAGACGAATAGACAAAAGTTGTTCAACCAAAAAAGATTTACGAATTTGTTATAAAATTTTGTTATGAAAATACATTCGAAATACAAAATTTAACTTTTTGAAAAAACGATACACGCTACAATAACATTTTATCTAGCAAAATTTTTCGCCTGAATTACATTTACAAATTTTCTTTGAACCGCGTTACGCTAGGATGCATATTTTTGGTTCAAATCGTGAAAAATAACATTGAACATAAACAAATGAAATTGATGGAAAAACGAAACAATTTGCAATAAAATTTATAATAACAAAATTGTTTTTTTATAGGGTGCGCACTTTTTTCAATTATAAAAACAAGCCAAGGAAAATACGTCTGTTTTTATCATCAATGCATATTATGAATTGCAATAATATAAATTTATTGAAATGATATAACATTTTCACGGTAGCTGAGGATAAACTTAAATGCAAAATCAGGAACAAATATTAAATTAATCGTGATAAATACAATTTGTACTTTATTTTTCAATATATAAATAAGCAATCACAGGCAGACGTACATAAATAAATGTAATATACTTTTGATATAATAATGTTGAACATATAATGTAGAAAATTTCGCATTTTTGACAAAATCGAGTGCGAAGCACGAGGCACGTGATGAAAATGTATTCACCAAAGACGAAGGAGCTTTAACAAAAGAGAATTCACAATTACCAAATTACAGTTGTCGATGATTTGACCTTTAATGTAAAATGTCTGTGAACAAATGTGGAGGAAATATAAAGACCGAGCGCGAGGCTTGATAAAGTAAAGTAGTTTTGAATAGTAGTTTTAATACTAGTTTTTTATTAGTAGTTTTTGTTTTATTCGTGAAAAACAACATTAAAGATGAAAGAAATATTAAATTTTTGGACAAATATCACCAGCTACGAAAAAAGCAATTTGACAAAAGTTGTTAGCCCAAAAAAGAACTACAAATGTGTTACTCATTATTTTTTGATAAGATGCGTAGTTTTTGTTTTAATCGTGAAAAATAACATTAAAAATTAAAAATTAAATTTTTGGACAAACGATACAACCTATTAAAAAGAAAAATGAATGCACAGAAGTTGCTCATCCAAAAAAGAGCTACAAATTTGTCATCAGTAATTTTTTGAACTATGCGAAATATGAAAATCAATGAGATATGAAACAAGGTGTAAAAAAAATTGAAACTTTTGAAAGACCTACCAAATCGCCTTTTTTAATAGGAAATTTATTGTAATTACCCTTGCGTGCAGGGTTATATTGATCGTTTGTATTAGAAAGATTCGTCATTTTGTTGCTATTATTGGCTTTAGGAGCCGAAAATAAATACATAAATTTTATTACAAATCAAGAGACCTTCTAACCCAGGTGTGGGTTAATTTTCAACAAAATATCGAGCGACACAATATACAAAAAAATGAAAAGACAAATTTGTTAAACTTTTCTTATAAAATTACATACAAAAATAAATTAGCTTTTTGGAAGAAGGACACGAGCTACAATGAGATTTAATTCAACAAAATTTCCCGTCTAAATTATATCTGAAATGTTTTACAATTTGAAAAGATTTCATAAAATGTAGAAGCTTTTTAAGAATTTTGTAAGTTGGCAAGATCATAAAAAAATCGTGAAATTCATAAGTTTTCTTGAAATGTAAAAAAAAATCTGAAACATTTTAAGACCATTTCTGTAATTTATAAAGATTTTTCAAAAGGTTGCAAAGAATAAAAATATTTTCAAAATAAACAAAAAATTCTTTTAAATTTTGTCGAATCTTTTTCGACATATGGTGGCGCGCAATTAATGATCCCAGTTATTAATGAGAAAATTTAGTTATTATTAATTATTATGAATAGGAATTTTGATAACAGATTTCTCGCAAGCTTTTCAGGATATAAAAAATAAATCTACTAATTTTAAAATTTTAAAAATCACTTAATCGCTTAATTGTATACATACTTTAATGTTAATTTATTATTCACTTGTTTTCTTTTTTGTTTCAGGAAAGTGTCATTTCAAAATGAGTTTACTTCTAAATTCATGAAGTTTTCGAATTTAAAAATACTATTTCAGGGAGAAAACTTTGCCTATTTTAAAAATCCATTGCTGAAGATTTCTAAGATTTCAGATTAAAATATTGCATGACCAATCAAAGATATTAATTTCTAACCAAATAGCTGAATTTACAACCATAAAGATTAATTTTCAACTCAAATTATCAATTTTCAACCAAAGAGATGAATTGTCAACTAAGATGTTAAATCTCCAACAAAAAATTAATTTGTAACACGAGTATCAACAAGAACAGAGTCAACTTTTAACGGAATAGTTGAATTTTAAACCGAAAAGATAATTTTTCTTCCAAACAACACGATTTTTATAAAATAACTGATAAATTGTTAATGAAATAGTGGAAGTTTTAGCTAAAAAAAATAAATTTTGAACCAAATAATTAGATTTTCAGCTAAAAAACATGAATTTTAAAAAAAAAATATAATTTTAATTTTGAACAAAAAACAGAAGAAAAACGAATTTTTAATAAAGTGATTGAATCGTCAAACAAAACGGAATAATTTTCAACTGAACAGTTGTATTTTTAACCAAAAAAGATCATTTTAAACAAATGACGGGAATTATTAACAAGAAAAATTCATGATTTGCTGAAGACTCTTGCAATTTGGTGATTGTGAATTCTCTTCTGTTAAAGCTCCTTCGGCTTTAACGAAAACATTCTCATTACGTATTTCGTGCTTCGCACTCGATTTTGTGCAGAATGTGAACTTTTCTAAATTATGCTCAACACTATTATATCAAACGTATATTAGGTTTAATTCTGTACCTCAGCCTGGGATTGCTGATTCAGATATTGCAAAATAATGTACGAATTTTATTCATGACGATTACTTTAATATTTGTTTCTTCTTTTGCATTGCGTTTTAGTCTCAGATACCCTGAGAATGTATCATTTCCATCAATTTGTATTATTACAATTCATAATATGCATTAGTATTAAAATATACGTATTTTCATTTTGTTATTAGAGCTTTTATTGCAACTTGTGTCGTTATTCCATAAATTTAATTTGTTTATTCTCAATGTTATTCTACCGTAAAGTGGTTTCACGCAAATTTGTATATATAATTCGGGAGAAAAATTTGGTTAAATAAAATGTTATTGAAGCTTGTGTCCTTTTTCCAAAAACTCAATTTTTTATATTCAGTATATTTTTATAACAAGAGTTCATAACAAATTTGTAGATCTCTTTTGGTTGAATAACTTTTGTCTTCCAATTTTGTTTTCGTCTTACGTGTCCTTTCTCCAAAAATTTAATTTTTTTATTTTTAAACTTATTTTTTACCAATAAAAAAAATTTACCCGTCCTATCTAAAAATTATTATCAAAAATTTGTTGACCTTTTTTGGGTGAACAACTTTTGTCGGTTAATGTTTTTTTGTACCTTGTGCCGTTTTTCAAAAAATTTAATTTTTTTATTTTTAATATTATTTTTTACGATTGAAAAAAAGACTACGCGTCCTATCAATAAATTATTAAAAGCAAAGTAGCTCCTTTTTGGTTGAACAACTTTTTTGTCATTATTTTTTTTTGTAACTTGTGTTGTTTGGCCAAGAATTTGATTTTTCCATTTTTAATGTTGTTTTTACGAATAAAACAAAAACTATGTGTCCTATAAAAAAGTGATCAATAACAAATTTGCAGATCTTGCTCGGGTGCAAAATTTTTGGAATTCATCTTTTTCCGTATCTTGCATATTTTTACGGCAAAATGGAATTTTTAAGTTTTCATCATTTTTGTGCTATCAAAATTTTAATTTTTGATTTTTCACAAAAAAAATCCGAAAGTTGTTATGATAATCTTGTAGGGCTTTCAAAAAGGGAACCTTTTTGTTCTCTTAACTTTTTTTCATATTGTGCGTTGTTTGGCCTAAAATGTTAATTTTTGTTCGTTTTTTTGGATTTTGAAAATGCTATAACTCTGTTAATTTTCATTTTATTGAAAGAGTCGTGAGAATAAATTGTTTAAGTTTCTCAGTACTACCAGCAGCCGTACAGAGAATTTTTAAATCTTGAAAAAGTGGTCTCAAAAATTTTCAAAATGCTCTCACTTTTTGAATTTTCGCCCAAAATATCTAGGTAACGAACTCGAACTTCAGTTTCGAACACTAAAAAAGTGTACCAAAGGCCAATCTAATAGAATAATTTTTTTTAATGTTATCGTGCTCACATACAGACATGCATACAGACATGCATACAGACAGACACATTCGTAAAAACCTGTTTTTTGGGTTGAGAGGGTCTCAAAACGTGGACATTTGCTGACAACGGGGGGGGGGGGGGCAGATTTTACAAAAATCTAATACCTTCTCTGATGAGAATGTGAAAATATTTAAAAAGTAATTTCAATTTCTAAAATCAACATTTTTTTATTTAAAAAAGCTCTGTGCCGATGGTTTTTAAAAAAAGTGTATGTATAGTCCAGCTTTTTAGGATTAACTTGAAATCTATTATTGATAAGAAGATAAAATTGTTTGTATTCTTTCACGTGCAAGACGGATGAAGGCGAATAGAGATAAATTTAATTTGAAACGGGTCTTGTTAGAGTGTATTTAGGGTTTAAAGAATAGCTTTCAACAATACAATATTTCATACAATTTATTTCTTCTGTTAAATAGGTCCACTTCTGTACATAATTCAAGGGAGAGAGCACTGAAAAAAATGGTATAGCTGTTGTAGCTAGAAATATATTGCTGAGCAGATATAGCTGAATTTGCAATAAAGTCTAGGTAGAACTGCAAACTAGATAGCTAAGATATATAAACCGTCTATCTCCTGCAGACAGAAAATTTGGGAGATAAATCTGTCACCATTTGCTAAACATTCTAGCAGTCATCATCAAACAGCATATCTCCTAGAATTGGTTTGCTCGTGCAGCTAATTTGTTTAGACGTAGCAGCTATATCGCTCCACCTAGAAAGTTTAGATTCTGTGGCTATATGAGTATTGCAATATTAGGAATTTATATTTTCAAGCAAACATGAACTCAAAGTAATTTTTTATTAATTTAGATATAAAAATATTTATTATATATTGAAAATTCTAACCTAAAATAATCGTGGCATCAGTTTAATGCCAATAAATTGAAATGCATCTTCAAAATTACCGCCTTGCATTAGTTCGCAACACTAACGCCCGGCCTGTACACTTCATATTCCGCAAATGCAAGAAGCTCGTGCCTCGTGTCTTATTTTATTCGCTTGGATAAACGCGTTTAAAATTAAAATCTCGTCTTTCGAGTGAAGTTGTGATATAAAATATGTGTGAGTTACATAATGAATGATCTGAAAAGTGACGAAATCAATGATAAAATGATGATGATGGAACCGATTACGGACCTGACGGAGATTTTGATCACCTGGAACCTGGAGAATTATATTGAAGCTTTTAAGGGTAAGTGAACATTCTTTTATCATTGATTTATCTTTTAACGAAACAAGGAACATTTTGTACTGCAGCGGAATACTCATTCTTTGATTTTTCGCCCTTCGGGGGTAAACCCGTTTTTTGAGGTTAGGTTAACAAAAAGCCTAAGCACTAGGGTAAGTGTAATTGTAGAAAAATCAAAAATGTTGTTCGAAATTTTTGTTTATTATATCAATCTATATTCATTATGAATCAAGCTATTAATGTTAAATTCATAATAGCGACTTATTATTCATATGAAAGCGACTTATTCTTTCAACGTCACATTTACTTATACCTGATCAGCTATATGTATGATCAGAGAAGTCTAATGAGGCATAACATTGATCTATATAATTGAATGAATATAATTAAAACATCCAATGCGCTGCTCCAAAATACTCGCTGCAAAGATTCTTCGGAAGAAAATCATAAAAATTACCTTTTATTTCTATAGCGTTCTGAACGAAGGTGTCTGGCGGACCGGGAAATCAGGAAAAACCCTGGAATTTTATTTCACTTGAAAAAATCCGGCAGCTTTATTTAATATCAGAAATTTTATCCTCCTATTGCAAAATCTACTTTTTGCTACTTATCTTCTTTTTATTTAGTCGAGGATTAGGCAGAGGAGAATCAGATAGCTTCACGTATCGTACATTGGTCGTTGCTAAAAGAGTTGATATATTTTTTTTAATAATGCGAGAATAAGGTACTTCAATTCGAGTAGTTTTTATCAAAGATCCAGGATTTTAATTCTTTTTCTTTTTAGTAAATGGGAGAATGAAATGTAACTCCAATTCTCAAACTTGATAACACTGCGACTCTTTTGTAGGTTATGTTCAGTTATGTATATGCAGATTTTATCTCCAATCGTCTTATTCATACTGTTAATGCTGGTCGAAATTTGAGTCAAAATTGATCGCAAAAAGAGCTATTCATTGAAAGTTATGAATAATCATATGTTTTCATTTAATTAAATTGACAACAACAGCCATATCACGCTGAAAAAACCAGTTCTCGTCAGATTACTGAAGTTAAGCAGCGTTGGGCGCGGATAGTACTTGGATGGGTGACCATTCGAGAAAACTGAGTGCTGTTGGCACATCGTGGGTGTGGTGAGCCGACACTTGTAGTTATTTACTACAAGAAACTATCCACCTAGAAACACTACCCGAATCGGGTAGTCAATAAGTCATTAATAAATAAGTCAATAATAAAGGAATGTCACACCTACCCTGAAAGGGAAATGGCTTAATGGTATGGAATGAAATGAAATTTTTATTTTTTCAAAGGAAAATAAAATTTTTAAACAAGTAATATTAATTCAATTAATATTTACTTTAATTTAGTTAAGTATATTTTTATGCTTCATCAAGAGTTCTAAAAAGCTTTGAATGCGTTTTTGGAAAATAAAGGAGTTTAAAATTTACACAAATCCGCTTGTGTTAACAGAAAACGCAGTAAACATAATTTTCTTTTTTAAATTTAAATACACTTTACAAATGTAAAAAGTATAAGATTAGCACGTGTAAATAAATCATTGTTTTATTTCCGACATAAATTTTTTGTATGTATATTGTGAATTCAACCATTTATTTACGCGTTAGTTTAGGATAAATCACAAACTGGTCGGGAAACCCCAGGAATTATAAATTGCCTGATCACTAGACACCCATCTGAACCCAACTTATCCATAAAAACGTTTTAAATAATATTTCAGCTCAAGACATTTTTGTGGATTCACTTGAACAGTTAGTGCTGCCAGAATGGTCAACTGTTTTGGAGAGTCTGATACCCGTGGCTGGCCATAGAATGCGGTTTATAAAAAAAGCTAAGGAGCTCCTTGAAATTACCGTGGCATGTATCTATACACTACTCTGTAAAGCTGAATCACTGAAATTTCATTGATAATCAGTGACTCTTGACTTTTTTATCCTTAAGGGACCGTACTTAAATTACGTAACAGCTGAAGGGGGGGGGGTCGAGACCTTTTGCCCCGCTTTGTCCCGGCAGGGGGGCGGAGGTACTTCACTCATGTACGTAATTTTTGCAAAGTCGCAAAAACTTCCTCCTGAAGATTATCTTTTTAATTATAACTTTTATTATTTTCGTGAAAATTCTACAATTTTTTTAGAAGGACATCCTTCTTGGTTAAAAGTTCAACTGTTTTGTTACAAAATTCGTCTTTTTGGGTTAAAAATTCAACTCAAGTCATCTGAAATCTTTTTTTGAATGAAAACAATTTTTTTTTAAAATTTGTCGTTTTTATTAAAAAATGTATCTGTTTCGGTAGAAATTTCATTTTTCTTGGACAAAAATGCAACTGTTTGGTTGAAAAGTTAAAGATTTTGTTAAGAAGTCATACTTTTAGGTTGAAAATGTTACTGTTTTATTGAAAATTCAACTATTTAGCAGACAATTTACTTTTTGCTTAAAATTCACATTTTGGTATTGGGAAGTGAACTGATACCTTTTTTGGATAAGAATGCATCTGTTTGGTTCTAAATTTGTATTTTCGTGTTGAAAAGTCAACCAAATTCTTGTTTGGATGAAAATTCAACTTTTTTCGAAGATTTGTCTTTTTGATTCTAAAATTCACCTGCTTTAGTAGAAATTACATCTTTCTTGGATAAAAAATACAACTTTTTGGTTTAAAAGTCATAATTTTTGGTTGAAAATGCTACTGTTTTCTTGAAAATTCTACGGTTTTGTTGAAAATTTAACTATTTCGTAAAAAATTTACTTTTGTTTTTGGATTTAAAAACTTATCTGTCTTAGAAAAAATTTCATCTTTTTGGATAAAAATGCAACTATTAGGTAGAGTTTAACAATTTTGTTGAAAAGTCATCCTTTTTGGTTGAAACCTCGTCTTTCTGGATTGAAAACACAATATTATAATATAATAAAAATATTTTGTTGGAAATTCAAGTGTTTTGTTAAGAAGTTATCTCTTATGGTTGAAAATACATTTTTTAGTTTCAAATTAATTAATAAATTTGAAAATTTGAAAATTCGTATCTCAAATACTGTTTTATTCCGTTTCTAAAAGATTCTATGTTAAAAGTATTACAAAATTAATATTCTGGTATTTGAATATTAATGATCAAGGAAAATGTAAAATTAGTCAAGAAAAAATCAGGGAATTTTGAAATTGAATTTCTTGGGGGATATTTTGTTACGGTGTGTTACAGGGGTGGGTATTAGAGTGGCCCTATAATCCGTCAAGTAATTCAAGTACAGCCCCTGAAAAAAATTGTATTAATCTATTTCTTTCACAAATGTCACAGGAGCAATCAAATCAAAGTACTAGTCTTGCCACAGTATCAGATGAGTCAAGTTCAATTCTGAATAATATTAATTATCAAAATCTTGATAAAACTAGCCAACCTGTTGAATTGAATAAGAAGAGGCACTTGTCCAATTTACCGGAGAATCAGCCTGAAGAGAAGCGAAAAACATCCAATCATTTTGAAACTGATGAAGGACATGGAAAAACATCTGAGAGTGTGAATGTAATTCAGAGCATTCGTATATCTAATAATTATATTACTTATATCAACTATGTTATAATATTATTTCCCTCTGTATGCAGGATCAAGAGTTGCGCAGCCTTCTAAGTAAGACAGGCACTGGACGTTGTCTTTTGGCTCGGGCTAACAAAGCAACGTCACTGATAAAAGAAAAGGACCAAAATAAACTGGCCGAATGTATAATAGAAGATAAACTTGGCAAGACAACTAAGTAAGTTAATAACTGCTGAAAAAATACTTCGCCTGCGCAAAGCAAAAACTGAAATTTTTTCGTAATATTAAATGTGTTTTTTATTATTTTCAGGATCGAACGAGCAGAATTTTCTAAAATAGTTGAGACTATCAAAAGCTTATTCCCTGACGAAGATGCTGTGAGTGATTCATTATTTAAGTACATTTTTATGTTAACGCTTTTCTCGCGATAAAGAAAGTTTATAAAGTATTTTTTTTCTAACAGGAGACTTATTATATTCCCTACCGGATGGAAGGAAATCAAAAATGTCTGGCCAAAGGAAAACTAATATCGAAATATTATTCTCTTCGAAAAGAGTTGAAAGCTGTCGGTATCATAAAGGAAGGACCTAATTCCGATTTAGAAAACGAGGATCCAGACGAAGGTAAGAAATTTCGTTACTCATAGTTTCTTTTTAGATTGAAGTTGCAAATATCCATTTATTGTTCTATATTTAACTCTACAGGTTTAGAAGGTATCCAAGAGAAATTGAATTTCCTAAAGGATAACGTTGAACCATGGGACACTATAGTGAATTATTGGAAAGACACTTTTAAGTGTAGAATTCAAATGCTACAAGCATCGTCAAAGTTATCACAGCAGAAACGTAAGACATCCACAGCAAAAACAAGTTCGAGCCACTCTACAAATGAAGAAGAACCTATTGAGGACATTAGGAGCAATGTGTCATCGTACATATCAGGTTATCCAGTCCTACGACAGAGATTAGGTTTCACTCTGGTAAAGATAATTTTCTCTTAATCAAATATTTTCAGCTTTTGAATATTTCATTTGACCTGAAGTAAATGAAATACATTTTGAATTTTTTGTTCTCCAGCTTGAAGCGGATTTTGATACACTTTATCCAGATCACAAACTCAAG
>CAKNYM010053070.1:461026-473227 GCA_932195095.1 Andricus curvator | reverse complement strand
AAGATTCCTATGGATAGATTATTTAATTTTGATTGTACTATTTCCCAAATAAGAATTTCATCGATGAACCTAATCCAATTTTATATATATTACGGTTAGGATCGAGTACATTGGCATCAACAATGCTTGATTTTTGATTTGAATATTAAAAGTTGAACTGCCAATGTTTTTGCTTCATGTGTTGTAAAATTAATTTATATTATAATCCTTAAAATTACTACATTCATTTGTAATGATGTATTCAAAATTATTTTTGTATTTTAAATCTAAAAACTCGTATATCATATATTATATTTTAGTCAGATAATTTTATTAAAGTAGTGTTAATTTTCGATCAAAAAAATGAAACGTGATATATAATTGATAAAATATATATAATATACAACGGCGTTAGATTTAAAATATTCATTTGGGGTAGATAACTAGGAAAACTATCCTCTACGTTTTATCTTTGCGTTAAATACTAACATTTTACAATAATTATCTAAATCCTCGTTAGTCGATTGCACACATGCTTCAGGCGGTATTTTCTTCCATTTGGATCTAATTATACGTTGCTATTGTTCCGATTTGTATGAAATAAATGTCATATCTACAATATATAAACGCCATATTGTAGGTGTGTCTTTTATTCTTTGCAGTCATGTTACATCTCTCGTGCGGACGGCCATAATGAATGGTGACGTCACCGTGGGCAGTCGTGGTTCCGTTCGTCTTATCCGTTTCTCAATTGTCATTTTGTCGGGGCGTTGTTATCTAATACAATAGAAAGTATATTAATAGTCTAGTTAAATTACTAGTTATGGGTAATAATTATAGTGATTGTGATGTCACCTCGCATGAAAACAGCATTTTGTAGAACCGAGTGACAAAGAGTTATTTCTTTTCTTAACCTACCTAATGAATTTTCTAAACAAGTACAATAATTTCTATTATTAGTTTTTGATATTTTGATTGCTTGGATAAAATTAATCACTTACACCTTTTCTTACCAAGAGCACACAAGATAGAATTTTTGTTTCCTTATGTCTTATCAAAATATGGTGGTTAAAACTCTTGATTATGTTTGCGTTAGAGGAATAATTATGTTGAGTATGTTATAGTTATTTTATAGTAATTTTATGATAATTCATCATATATATATAGTAATTTTATAGCTTGTTATGTGGTTCTTTAACAACAACAATTTGCCCATAAATCTTCTGAAACGTTGATGAAACCTTTATCCATATTGGATGGAATTTGTGATTGATGATAATTTGTGAAGGTAGAATTTGAGAATGATAGGATTTCTGGGCAAGGGATTCAGTTGGTCTGTACAGAGTTGAATCTACAGATCTTCTTCTATTGCCATTCAAATATACCTTCATAATGGTGTATTGGTTGTTTTCTTGTGTTGAATTATGGATGGTAACATGGCTTTCCATCGCCATTTTCTTCTGAGTGTTCTCATCTTGTTGAAGGCGTTTCCTTGTCGGTGACGTGTTATCAGGATAGGATTGCATTTCATATATGGGGCAGCCATAATGAATGATGATGTAATGCCTGCAGTTGTGGTGCAGATCAAGTCATCTGCTTCTTTTCGCTATGCAGGTGGAGTCTCATTATGAAAGTATTATATTTTATGTGAGAAGCGGCCATAATGATATGGTAACTTCATCATAAGAAGTTTAATTTACAGCTTTCCTTTAAATTGAATTGGAGATTCTTCTTCCGGTGGAAACAGCCTCAAGGAGTATACTTACACGGATGACGCAGTATGATGTCATGCTCTGGTTCCATAGTATTACCTTTTCGTGTCAAAAAAGTATCTTGACTGGAAAAACATTGGAATTTTATCTTCCGTCCTCCCTTCTTAAAACTGTTCGTCGTCCTCGATGAAAGCGTAGAAGGTGTTGTCTTCATAGTTCTGTTCTATATCGAAAAAAGGGTGCGACATCTATAGTGTAGACCACTCGTCACTCGAACAGCTTGCCCAAGTGATTACATTTTTTTGCTAACTGAGGATTTTGGTACTGACCGAAAGTAGGAATTAGGAAAATCGGGATAACTCATCGGGAAAATTCATCAATTTTGCTCAATCACATATATTTTTGGATATTTCAAAGTCTAACTAAAAGTATTCGTTGTTGTTGCTGTATTCACTGATTTGATATTTCATTTATATGATACTTTAATTCACAATGAAAGCTTCATTTTTGTTTACCACTCTTACTCCTATACACGTGTGCTCTCGTGTATACCAAATTACTAATAAAATGATGGTATAAAGGCATAAAAAGGTATAAATGGTATAAAGTATATAAGTGATAATTTCGATTTTTAGAGATTATAATCTATTCTCCTTTAATTACTGTCAGAGAAGTGTACTTTGCTTTCAGGAAAATTTAAAAGGCGGAGCTAGTATACTTGTCAGTACCAATTTGGGTTGAATTTTACCGTGCGTTTTCATGCCGGACTTCAAAATTCCTATAATTAATTTTTAGTTCAACATACAAAACAATATGGACTAAATCAATGCGTTAACTGTTAGAAAATCTGTATGAAATTCAAAACAAATGCATATGAAGTCATTTGCATAAACGGCAGTGTGCTCGTGAACTCAGAATGCTTTCATCTCTTTAAATCTTATCAAATAATCGCAATTGTAATAATAATCCACAATTTGTCGATTCAATTGCTTTTCATGATTGAAGTGTGAAATGGAATACTCCGAGCGATCACTATGAATGTATATTAAATTTAATAACCACGTTCCTAATAGCGATTTCATATGTTTGAGGCATTAATTTTAATATGCATTGTTGTTTTGAAGCTAATACCATTTTCGTCAGTGTTCCTTGAGTCCCATTGTTCAGTATCAGGAATCTATATCCCTGAAGTAGTGATATCTAATTGAACCAGACACATGTCTTTTATTAATTCAAAAAATCGAACTCTTTAAATGTATTATTTTAAGAAAAACAAAATTTTCAAACATTCAAGCCAATTAATTTCTTTGAACTCAAAATGTCCAGCTTGATGCATTTGTTTGATTCATTGAGCTTGATCCCTTGAATCAATGAGTGCGCCTTTAAGGCAATCAATTTTTCGGAAGGAATCTTTTTATTTTAAAATCTTGTAAAAGAATGTGTTAAATTTCAGAAGTTTTAGAAATGCATAAATTTTGAATTTTTGGAAAATGGAATAATCCAAATACATTGGTTCAGAGCCGCCTATTCAATTTTTCTTTAGTTATTCTTATATCAAAGAGATAACTGTCTAGTCCAAAAGATCTCTAATTCAGGTAAAATATTTATACACATATATATGTCTATATGTATAGAGGTATAAAGATATAGAGAGTGGATACTTTTTCCAATGACGCATTTCCTTGGGCAAACGTTCATGTTGTTCCGTCTATACAAAAGAAATATATTTGAATAGATTGGTAAGAATGTTGATGGTACAATGTTTCTAGCCTTTTCGTTATAAATGTTTTGGGATAGTCTTTCGTCTAGCTTCCATAAGCCTATCCTTAAATTCTCCCCTCGCAACTTGTCAAAACAGCTACGCCTGGTACTAAACTCGCACTCCGTTTGCAACGGGTGCGTATATCGCGGTTTGTAATTTATTACAGATTTTAGGGTCCCTGGTTTAGCTATGGTTCCGGTTGATTTTTGTGATGAAGTTAATACGGCTTGTGGTGATTCACCGCTGCGCTCTTTCGTTTAATTGCTAAATTGGAGGTTGAAAGATTTTCAAAAATCTTTGAGGGAAATTCTACTTGTTCTGGATCATATGCATATTTATTTTCTTCGCTAGTTTCATCTTGAGTTTTGAGTTCATCTAGTTCGATTTCAGCCCGGTTTATAAATAAGTTCATTTTTTGATTGAATTCCGTTTCACTATCTAGTTCAAGTTCTTCTACGGTTTTTATATTGAACTTTTGTTTTAATTTCGTTCCTTCATAATAAATTATTTGATCCTGCGCAAATTTTGATTCCTTATCGATAAAAGGAATAGGTTTCAAAGGGTTCTAATAAGTAACTATATGATTATGCCAAAATGAAATTTTGGCCTTTTCTTGTCGGAGGTATTCTCTTCCTAGAATTCCAGCAGTGTGTAGAGGAAAATCTGGAGAGACAGCATGAAAAACTACCAAGGATTTTCCTATAGGTAGCTTTATTGTGCCTATAGTGGAAATTCTTTCTGGAGTTAATTCTGTTATGTCTATACACTGTTAGAAATATCTGGTTCAATTTTTCAATCATATGTGGTTGAAGTTTTATACAATTACCGTTGGTGAAATTTCAACTACTTGTGAATGAAAAATTAGCTACACGTATAATTGAAATTTCAACCATGCAGTTGAAACTTCAACAAAATGTAATTGAAATTTCATCAACGAGAAAAAATTTTTATTCGGCACAGTTAGTGAATTTCAAAGCAATTATAATTTTTCAAAAATGTTAAATAAAACCCATGAAGATTCCTAAAAAAATACTGTGCTTTGAAATTCACTAACTGTACCGAAAGAATTCTGATAAGGAATCAGTGAGTTATTTCGTATGTTTGTGTCATGTGATCCATGAGATTAACAAAGTGCATATAATATTTAGGAAAATGAGCAGCTTCAAAGAAGACAAACAAAAGGTACGTTAGAATTATATTACCATAATGAGTTGCGCGCCCAATCAGATAAACTTTTCGACACTTTATAAACATAACCTAAAAAAGCATACAGCAGTTATTACCGATAGTGTGAATGAAATTTTTCCATTATGATAATATTATTCCAACGTACCTTTTGTTTTTCTTCTTTAAAGCTGCTTCTTTTCTTTGTATCTCATGATACAAACGTACGAAATAACTCCTCGCGGCACTTTGTGTCGTTGGGGCCTGGCTTCGCGGGAAGTATGAGGGCGCATTGTGTATGCGCAAACGTCTTATTGAATTTTCAACTGCATTTGAATGAATTTTATTTCAATTCAGTGCATGAACGAGATTTCAACCACAAAACTGGTTGAAATTTCTTTGAATTTTCGACATATTTCTAACAGCGTAGATTCATCTTCATTACTAATAATTCTTCGTATAACGAATTTAATTTTATAATATTAATATCGGCTCCTGTATGGATTGAAAAGGAAACTTTTGTTTCACTGAAACTGGGGGATGAGAATCCTATTCTTGGGGATTCTAAATTAAATTTTGAATCTAAATCTGTGCATCTGTTCTCATGACTTGTACGCTTGTATGACGCTTCTAGTTCTCCGTGCTCGTGGCTGCGTCTGTACGGCGAGCGGGATATTATTTTAAATGGTTTATATCGTTTGAAAGAGAGGTTTGAATAATGAATTCATCTTGTGAATTATATGGATCAGGATATCCTGTAGTTTGCAAAGGAGCAGTTGGAAAATAAGGGTTAATTGCATGCGGATACTTGTTTGGAGAAATATGATTATACGCATATTTGTAAAATTCTTGCGTGTCTGAAGTTGTGTTTGGTTTTGGATGGGAAGCTTCATAGGGGTGTGCAGTCCTTGAAAAACGAATATGAGGACTAGGATTATGATCATATGAATCAGAATAACTGGGGTGAGAATATCTTGATTCGTGATAAGGTTTTTTAGGATATTGAGAATTGAACTGCTGTCTTGCTCCGTACTCGAGCGCGATTTTTAAAGCTGCGTTTAAGTCAGAGTGTTACGTGCTTCTACTAAGCTTGATATGTAATTTGGTAAACCACGTTTGAAAGCTTCGAGGGCAACATCATTCAACGGGGCTAGGAGTTGCTCAACATTTGGATATTTATATTCAAAAGCCGCTCGAGTTCCTGATTTAAGAATAATGACTCTATCGAAAAATTCACTAACATTTTCCTCTCGATTCATTCTAATTGTCGAAATCTCATGTAAATACCATGAGTATGTTTTACAGGATGCTAATCGCTGTTTCAGGTGTTTGATTAAATCATTAAGAGACATGAAATTCCTTTCGTGAATGCTATCTCTGGCCGCACCCTTTAACCGAGCTAAAACCGCTTTAAGATACTGTGTTTCGCAATTAGCTGGTAGAGACGATTCTCCATTTATTATATCCTGAATGAAGTCTCTAACGGGCATGTTTTTTCCATGATAAGTAGGAATGTTTATAATCCCTTGTTTTACGGCGAAACACTCTGCCATGGATGTCATCATGGCATCATTGAGGGTGCGATTAATATCGTCAGTAAATTGAGTTTGATTGGGATCGTTAGGCATTTAGTATGGTCGTTTATTTGTTTATTGTTTTGGATGGTTAGATAGGTATTCGCTTTTAACAATTGTTAAAATTTGAACCTCTTATGAGAAATGACTCTATCCTAAGGGTTCTATTTTCAAAAGGATTAGATATCTGTTATGGAAAAGTTTGTATTGATCATGAATAGCTAAAAGCTTCGCTGTAACGTAAGTGAAAGGGCTGATCGTAAACGCGTATTTATCACTAACAAGTCGCTGCTCGCGTTGTTCAGTGGAAAAATGCAGTAAAGGTTAGACCATCATACTATGACGAGTAATGAATGCAAGAGTTCGTGTATTATGAAAAGTTCTACAGCGGTAGTTCGGGCTATCACAGAATAAAAATTTATTATGATAATAATTCAATAAGCCGTATGGCCTGCAGCGCGTTTAGCAAAAATGCAAAATGATGTAAAAGGGGTAATATGCTGTAGCTAATTATACGTATACTATGAATACCGGTTATAATCTTGAAAGTTTGTTAAAATTTGAAAAGATTGTGATGGTGAAATCTATCGTAAGTTTGGCAAGCTTATGGTTAGGTACAGGCTCATAAATACTTTGAAATTATAACAGTTGCATTTTGAAATTATTTGGATGGCTTAAATGTCGAAAAGGCTGGAATTTTTAAATTAATTCATTTTCTAACAACTTAATTCTTTTTTAGCCTGGATTTCCACACAGTTGCGGTTTATTTAGGCTTTTTCGAATTCAAATTGTGAAATTCCAAAACTGAATTTTGTTTAAAAATGTTGTTAGTTCGCGGAACGATCTAAAACGAGACTGTTGTATGATGAGCTTCGACGACGTTGATTTAAACCCTTCACTTGTACAATCCTGCAACAAGGAGTACATACAAGGTTAATTCAGGGTATTTCCTAGGATTATCAACGATGGCAGAACACGCGAAGTATACCAACGCCTATCATGCACTTCGAACTTTGCCTTGCCCCGAAGGTGACCGTGCAACGTATCTTAGAAGGACTTATACTCTCGAGTGCCGATGACATAGCTATCTTAAAACTACACCGAAGTTAAATTGTTAATAAAAATACTGAATTTAAACGGAAGTGACAATCCCACCGCTGCCACCAAATCAGCTGTCACGTCCCGAGCAAAATGCAAGGGAATATATATGAATATATATATTATGAATATATAATATATATATATATATATATATATACATTTTTTTATAAATATATTTTATATACATTTTATATACATTTTATATAAATAATCGTTATGGAAAAAAGGAAAAGAGAGAGACCAGTGAGCTGATTATGTCAGGCTGTAAGAGCTGACCAATTATTTTTTTGTTGCGTTATGTAAAATTTTAAAATTTGGGACGTAACAATATCGCCGGCCCTAATTCTATGTCTATGTTAATCCTAGCTAGATCTGTGAGTCGAATCTCGACAGAGGTCGATTTGTATGTATTTTTCTATCTTTTTTGCTTGTTCAAATCTTTCAGAAATTATTATTAATAATGTTCTGACATTTGAAAAGTTTGGTAAATGCTGAAGATGTTTACAATATTTCGATATTTTTTTAAAATTTATTTGGTGAAATCCTAGCCGAAAGGTATAGGCCAATTTCGGGCTCTATACAATATACAGTTTTGCCTAGTAATATGTAACTTAACAGATATGTCTTAATCTTAGGTATCAGTATGTATGTATACCATTAAGCCATTTCCCTTTCGGGGTAGGCGTGACACTACCCGATTCGGGTAGTGTTTCTAGGTTGATAACTTGTAGTAAATAACTACAAGTGTGGGCTCACCACACCCACGATGTGCCAACAGCACTCAGTTTTCTCGAATGGTCACCCATCCAAGTGCTAACCGCGCCCAACGCTGCTTAACTTCAGTGATCTGACGAGAACTGGTTTTTTCAGCGTGGTATGGCTGTTGGGTAATCTGTATATTATGCATTTGGAAGTTGCCTAAATCTCATTATAAATTCGTCAGTAGCTACAATGAAGTCTGAGCGCGACATTGAAAAAACGTCTGTTTTTTGGTCATCACTTATGTATAGTAGGTTAATATAATGACAGATTTAACGGGTGATTGTATTTCGCATACAGAGTTCGAAAGCTGTAAATAGAATGGCTTATAGTGCCTAGCAGATATTCGTGGTACTTTTAGGTTAATACACCGCAAAATGTCCCTACAGTTTATTACAGAGTTTAGTGAGTTATAGAGAAAATTTGCCCCTGCGACTGTTCGACGTTCTGATATTCAAAATTTTGAAAATTCGCTAAAATCTCAAAAATTCTGATAAATATTAGGAATTTTTTGAAATTTTGAAAATTTTTTGTCATTCTGATATTTTTATTAAGTTCTTTAAAATTTTTTCAAATGCTGAGAATTTTAAAGTTCTGTGAAATTCTGGAAATTTTGATAATTTTGAAAATGTTAGAGTTTGAACATTTTTTTAATTACATTTTTTTTTTATTTGAAAACCTTCGAAATTTTGGAAAATATTGAAGATCTTGTTAATCTTAAATATTTAGAAAATTTAAAATCCTGAAAATTTTGAAAATCTTCGAAATTCTCAATATGTTTTAAAATTCTGAAAATTTTTCAAATTTGTTTAAGTTTTGAAATTTTTGAAGTTCTTCGAAATTCTTCCAATTTTTGAAAATTTTACAAATTCGCTTGTACGATTTGACGGTCTACTCATTTGCATTCATTTTCATTTTCCAGAGGAACGCCTGTGTCGCGCTGATGTTTCATTTTCATCCACAGGTTGAATATAATCTGGTAATGCCCAGGCAGGAGGAGCTATACGTAGGGTACGTACTTCTGCATAAAGGGTATGCTGGGCACGAGTTCGAGGAGATTCTCGCATTCGCAAGATAGCGCGAGCCGAAGCCCTGATTTCCTCGTCGCCTAACGAACCGGTTAAAAAAAAGGGCTGATTCATTTGTATAAAAAAGCGACTATGCCTCAAACGTTCATTATTCCTAATCCGGAGTGGTATGAGATCAGCAAAGAACCTCATGTTCTGTGCCAATTCTATAAAAAATCGAAATTGTACGTAACCCTGGTGTAAAGGTGCAGGATACAGATATGCATGAAAAGCACCAACATCTGCAATAAACACAGTAACGTAGCGGTTTTCCAGATTATAATCAATTTGAGGTCCACCACCCTGGTTTGCTTCTTGACTATCCATTTCATCCGGCACTGTAAGAAAAACAGAGATTTGTGAAGCTTTTGTTCACTGGACAAACAATTCATAGTAACTAAATATATGCAGGAAGACTCGGAAGAGTTCTGCCAACTTTATCCCGTACCCTTGCCGATCTTACCTCGTACCATAGCCGACTTTACCACCTGCCTCAGGGGGTGCATGGGATGTAGAAAAAAAGACTTAATTAACGTTTTAATAGGCTACGAAACCCTCTTCTGTAAGCGTGGCGCCTACTTTGACTAATGTTTTCGTTCAAATGCAAACTGAATTAATAGAATACAATAAGAAAAACCAACTATTTTTTAGCTGAAAGTTAATTCTTTTCAATTGAAAAGTCCACAACTATATTTTTGGTTTGGAATTCATCTCTTTTGGTTAAAAATTCTTCCATTTGGTTGAAAATTTCACTATTTTGTTACACACTTGTTTTCTTTTTGTAGGGAAAATTCATTTCTTTATCAGAAAACTTCAAAATTCTCTTATTGGCTGAAGATTGATCGTTTTTAGTTGAAAATCCAACTGTTATATTTCCGTTAAAAATTATTATTCATCCATTAAGAATTCAAATACTTGGTTGGAAGTTGAACTACTTTGTTGAAAAACAATTTTATTGGTTGAAGATCTCTTTGGTTGAAAATTGAACTATTTTGTTGAAAATCCGTCTTTTCAGTTGAAACCTAATTATTTTATTTGAAAATTTCACTATTCCATTATTGGTTGAGAATTGATAGCTTTTAATTGAAAATTTATCACTTTGGTTTAAAACGTAGGTATTTTGTTGTAAATTCGTCTTTTTTGGTAGAAAATAAATATTCTTGTTTGAAAATTCAACTACTTGTTTGAATTGAACTCCTTCGTTGACAATTATTTTTATTGCTTGAAGATCTATTTGTTTGGTTTGAAATTAAGATATTTTGATATAATTTTTTTTGTGTGAATATTAAATTTTTAGTTGGAAAATTATCTATTCCATTTCTAGTTGAAAATTTAACGTTTTTAGTTTAAAAGTCAACTATTTGGTTGGAAATTCATATTTTTAATTTAAAAATTCAACTGTTTTTTCAGATAATTCGCCTTTTTGTTTTTAAAATTCAACAGTTTGGTGTAAATTTTGGTTGTCTCTTGAAGGAAAAATCTTTCTTGACTAAAAATTCAACTCTTTTCTTCAAATTTGCCACTATGGTTTAAAAATTTACACATTTTGGTAGAAACTTGATAGTTATTTGCTAAAAATGCAACTGTTCGTTGAGAATTGATCCTTATTGTTCAGAGATTTACCTATTTTGTTGAAAAAAATCATATTTCGTAGCAGAATTTTAGTGCTTTTTTATAGCAAACTTTTTTGATTGTAATATTAACTATTATAATTTTCGTTGACAATTAATATTTTTTGATTGGAAATTAATCTATTCTTTTCGAAATTGAATTATTTAATGAAAAATGCAACTGTTTTGTTGAAAATTCGTCCTTTTGGATAGAACATTCGTCTTTTTGAATTGAAAATTCCACTGTCTTGTAACAAGCTCGTCTTTTGGCTTAAAAATTGATCTTTATACGTTAAACTTCAACTATTTCGTGAAAAATTTAACTAATTTGTTGAAAATTCTATTATTGCTTGAAAATCGATAGTTTTAAGTTAAAAATTCAACATTTTGGTTGGAAATTGATATATGTATGTTGTTGTGAATTCCTCTTTTTTGGTAGAAAATGGACCTTCTTGATTAAAAGTTCTTTTTTTTTTTAATTCCATTTCTCAATTGCAAATTTACCTATTCCATTTTTAGTTGAAAATTTATCGCTTTTAGTTAAAAATGCAACAATTTGGTTGAAAATTAACTTTTTGGTTAAAATTCATTATTTCAGAATAAAAATTCAAGTGCTGTTTTTAGAGAATGTTCCTTCTTCCAAAAATTGAACAATTTGGTGAAACTCTTTGTTTTATCTTGAATGAAAAATCTTTCTTGGTTAAAAATTCAACTATTTTATTGAACGTTCACTTTTTTGGTCATATTTTTGGTTGAGAATTAATATTTTTTATTAAAAATTTAACTACTTGGTTAAGTGTTGAACTTCTTAGTAAAAATTTCATTTCTATTGTTGAAGATTCATTATTTTCGTTGAACTTTTAACTATATTGTTGAAAATTTGATGATTCAGTTAAAAATTTAAATATTTGTAATGATAATTCAATTATTCTGAAAAAAATTTAACTCTTTGGTTGAATAGATAGCAATAGAGCTGTGGACCATTTTTTTGATAAGATGCAAATTTTTTGTCTTAATGGTGAAACATGTTAACAAGCAAAATTGTTCACTTCAGAAATATCTATAAACTTTTTTTGAATCATTTTCTCATAAAATAAATACTTTTTGTTTTAATCGTGAAAATTTTCATCAAAATAAATATATATTCTTTTCAGTGAAACTATGCGAGATCCAAACAAATTTTAAGTAACTATATCGTTAATCTCAAAAAGGTATACAGATTTGGCGAAAACTATTTTTTAACAATAAACATAGTTTTTGGTTTAATCATCAAAAATTTTTTGAAAATAAACCTCGATTTTCCGTCCAAACTTTGCAACAAAAAAAAAAGAAAATATAAAAATTTGTGATTTATTTAAAAAAAAATGTTGTTCGTGTACATTTCCCACAATAACTCCCAATGAAAATTGATGTGAAATATTCTAACCGATTATTATTATTATTATTATTATTATAGATTAGCAGTTCGAACTC
>CAKNYM010053070.1:424156-456026 GCA_932195095.1 Andricus curvator | reverse complement strand
CCACACATCCCTTGCGGGCAGTGTCATCGCTGCGGTGTCCAATGGGGTAGCAGGATTTTTCCCTTACAAGATTTTTAGTTTTGGTTCGGGTATAGTTTCTAGGTGGATACACGCTGCACCTCGGCTTGCCAGAACCCACCCATTGCGTATGAACGCGAATGGGTGAGTCCTCCCAAGCCATGGTTGTCGTGTACCTATTTTCTACCAGTGCTGAGTTCACCACACACACGACTGGTTCCTATCGGCTGTCCGCGACTGCTTATTCTTGTATTCGCAGCTAACCTTAGGGGCTGTTCAGCCTCACGGGCCGTTCCTCTATCCGCAACCTGAGGACGCGCTACGTAGTGGTGACAGGAAACCCACCGAGCAGATTCTAACCGATTACGAAGAGAAATTTTCAGTTGTTGGGAGCTTCAATAGTTTGAAACAGTTTTGTTGGAAATGGTTTAAATTCAGTTATTACGAAATAAATAATTTTATATTTCACTTGGAGTCTCAGTTATAAATAAAACATTAATTTTCATTAATTTCAAGCTCAAAGTGTTAAGAATTCATTTTGCTAAATTTCTCTGAACATTCAAATTACAAAATTATTGAATTTTCTTTCACAATTAATTAATTCAAATGAAATCAAAGTACAGGTGAATACATGCATTAAGTAAAATCTCATTTTTAATTTTTTTGTTGAAGATAGTATGATAAAGCCACGGTTTATTTTTAAGTAGGTTGTAATTTTCCTGAATAATGATTATTTGTACGTTTTTAATAAACGTGAAGAAATAATAATGTGTAACCAAATTTTTTTCCTCTTTCCTTCGACTAATGTACAGACATGGACCTTGGAATAACTAAGTCAAGGCTGAATAAAAATTCAGGACTATTTTTTAAATCATGGGAAGAGAGATCTTTTTTTTAATAAAGAAAATTGATGTTACGAATTGAAATTACTTTTTAAACATTTTCGATTTTTTTTTATATCTTTATCCCTAAAATAAAAGATAGTTTATAAAAAATGAGAAACCTAGTTCTCCCCATGTGTTCATGGAAGTAATTTTCAATTTGAAAGCCTTTAGACATATTCAGAGTTTTTCATTCCATGTAAGAAATCAGTCAAAATTTTCCTTCAATTTTAATTAACAATAGATTATTTATTCCCTGATCGATTCTTTCCTATCTGTTGAAAATTAAACAAGTATTTTTGGCGTATCTAGACACGAAGCGTGAATAAAGCAAGGTGGCAAAGATTGTGTGTGTAAATAATTCAGTGTCATCATTTTGACGAAAAATAACTTGATGAAAAACCGTGCTGGAGGTAACGTAGTCTTTCAACAAGTATCGGAATCATCTTCTGATTGCTTTAATAAAAGCTGGGGATCTTACGCAATCGCCTTCTTATATATTTCTAACATAAGTAAGCAGTTCAATTATTTTGGTTCCGAAGTATGCAAGAAACCAAACTTTTAAAAACTAAAACTATTTCAAAAATCTTCACGATTATTCAAACTACGCCAATTAACTTACGAAGCAAGGCAGACTTATGTTTATACGTCTACGATAAACTTTACCTTCAACTAAAATCTTACCTTAATCAAAGATATCGTCTGATAAATTTAACATCATCTAAAATTCTTTTTTCGAGTGCGATCGGGTGCAAATTGTGATTCTTTTGAAACAATTTTTGTTTCAGATCAGAATAAAAACTTTTTTACGAAAATTTTCTCTTCCAAATCAGAATCATAATTCTTTTAAAAAATCACACGTTTCAAGAAGTAAAAATTATAATTCTTTAAGAAAATTCCTTGTTCCTGATATGAATCTTTTTTTCAAAAAGCCACTATTCCAAATCAGAATTAAAATTCTTCTAGAAAATTTTTTCTTACAATTCAGAATTATATTTATTTGGAAAAATTCCTCATACCAAGTCAGAATCATCTAGAGTAAATCTTTCGAAAAATTTGTTATTACAGATCTAAATTATAATATATTTTTTTGAAAGTCCCTATTCCAAGCCAGTATTAAAATTCTTTTCCAAAATTCCACGTTTCAAATTCAAATTTTAGAACTTTTCATGTTACAACTGACAATTCTAATTTTTTTTTAATTCCCTCTTCCAAGTCAGAATATTAATTCTTCTCGAATATTTTCTGTTCTAAATCAGAATGATAATTATTTTCAAGAATCCTCTGTATAGAGATAAGATTATTGTATATCATTAGAAATATTCCTTGTTTCACATTTGAATTATAGTTGTTTTTCGAAAATTCCTTGGCCTAAACCAAAAACAGAATTATTTTAGAAAGTTCCTTTTTCTTAGTCAAAATTGTAATTCTTTCATAAAATTTCTTATTTCGAATCTTAATTTTATTTTTTTTTGTAATTCCTGGTTCTTAGCTAAAATTAGAGTTTTTGTTCAAAAATTTCACGTTCCAAGTTCAAATTGTTACTTCTTTGGAAAATGTCTTGTTCTCACTCAAAATAATAATTTTTTTGTGTAAAATTTCCGCATTTTGAGTCTGATTTATATTTTTTCTCGAAAATTTTCTCTTCCACGTCAGAATCGTAATTCTTTTAAAAAATTGCTTATTTCATATCTGAATTATCAATTATTCTTGCAATATAGAATTATAATTCTTTTAAAAAATTTCTTGTTTGAGGTCTGAATTATAATTTTTGTTCGAAAATGTGTTGTTTCAAATCAGAATCAGAATTCTTTTTAAAAATACCCTGTTCAAAGACAAAAATATTGTACTTCATTTTAAAAATCCCCCGTTCGAAGACAAAATTATTGTAATTCTTTGGAAAAATCCCCTGTTCGATGACCAAATTATTGTAATTCTTTGAAAAAATTCCTTCTTTCAGATCTAAATTATAATTCTTTTTGAAAATACCCTGTTCCAAGAGAGAATCACACATTTTTTTGAAAATTTCCCGTTCTTAGTTAAAATTGTAGATATTTTAGTAAATTCCACATTTTCGATCTGAATTATAATTTTTTTTAAGTCCCTATTCCAGACCAGAATCAAAATTCTTTTAAAAAATTCCACGTTTCAAATTCAAATTGTTCTAAATTAAGAACATTTCAGACCTGAATTTTAAATGTTTTCTAAAGTTTCAAAAAGTCCCTGTTTCAAACCAGAATCAGAATTCTTTCCGAAAATTCCTCCTTACAAATTCAAATTGTTCTTATTTTGACAGGTTTCTTGTTACACCTCACAATCATAATTTTTTTTCCAAATTCCCTGCTCCAAGTCAAAACAATAATTCTTTTCAAAAATCCCCTGTTCAGAGGCCTTCAAAATTTTAATCCTTTCAAAAAATTCCTTATTTCAGATCAGAATTATATTTTTATTTACAAAATTTCCTGTTCTAAACTAAAATCAGAATTATTTTAGAATATGCTACGTCTCAATTTCAAAATTTTACTCTTTAGAGAAATTTCTTATTTCATACCTGAACTAAATTTTTGTTTTCACAAATTCCCTGTTCTAAATCACAATTACAATTTTTCTCGAGAATCTTCTCTTGCTACTAAGAATTATAATTCTTTTAAGAAAACTAACGTTCCAAGAAATTAATTAATGTATTTCTTTAGAAAAATCTCTTGTTTGAGATTTGAATTATGATTATTGAAAGTTTTCTATTCTAAGACAGGATCATAAGTCTTTGAGAACATTCCCCTTTCTTAGTAAAAATTGTAGATCTTTTAGAAGATTCCACATTTGGATCCAAAATATAATTTTGTTATTAAAAAATTCGCTGTTTTACACAAGGATCAGACTTTTTTTCGAAAATTTTGCGTTTCAAATTAAAATTGTTATTATCTTGGAAAGTTTGTTGTGACAACTTACAAGTATAATTTTTCTCAAAAATCTCCTGTTCCAAGTTAGAAATATAATTCTTTAGAAAAACTCCTTGTTTCAGATATGAATTATAATTGATTTTCGAAAATTCCCCATTTTTAGTCAAAATTTTAATTCTTTCTGAAAATTCCTTATTTTACAATCCAATTAAACATTTTTTTTTTAAATTCCCTGTTCCATCTCCGAATTATAATTCTTTTCGAAAGTTTACTCCTTCAAGTCAGAATAATAATTCTTTTGGCACATTCCTTGTCTCAGATCAACAGTATAATTATTGTTCAAAAATTTCCTGTTGCCAATTCAGAATCATAATTCTCTTTGAAAATCTCCCGTTTCAAGAAAAAATGGTAATTCTTTTGAAAAATTCTTTTTTCCAGATCTGAATTATAATTTTTTTAACAATTTGCTCTTCCAAATCAGAATCCAAATTCTTCTGGAAAATGCCCCCTTTAAAGACAAATTTATTGTAAATTAAAAAAAAATCCTTCTTTGAGATCTGAATTATAATTAGATCAACATTTATTTTCCAAAGTTTTCATCTGCTCTTCTTCAGATTATGTACAGAAAAGGACCTTGGAAAAACTAGGCCTTGGCTAAATAAAAATTTTATTCGATAGAAAAATATTATTCGAAATATTGTATTATTACAAACCGTTTCAAAAGACTAGTTTTAAATGAAATCTTTATACTTCTCCACGCAGATCGAACATGAAAGAAGACAAACCATTTTAGATCGTACCTACTATATGCATTGTTAGATGACAAACATGAGCATTTTTCATTTTCTCACGTTTGAATTCTATTCGATTACCAATTATATTTGATGAAGTGATTTCAAACTCCTCCTAGAAAGCTGGACAAGCCATGATCTGTTCAAATCATGGAAACAGAGGTAGCTTTTTTTTAAAGGAATTGTTATCGCAGTTATCAAAAGTTTCCAATTTATTACCATGAATTTCTAAAATTTCCTTAAATTAGCATATATTTCCATCAATTACCATAATTGTAGAAATGAATGGAAAGTTTGATAAATTACCATAATATATATATATATATATATATATATATATATATTCTAATTTAAGGAAATTTTAGAAATTCATGGTAATAAATCGGTAACTTCTGACAACTTTAATAACAGTTCTGTTGGACGCATAAATTAAGGTCCAAATTTTGGGTTGGATAGCTTTCGATTTCTATAGATTTTTTAGGTTTGTTGTCTTTCCAGCTATTCAACTGATCATTCGCCCATACTAAAAACGAAAGTCAAACTTTCAGCAACGGTTTTTGACGGAAACCTCTCGCTTTAGCAAGCCATCTACTATTTTATAATTACTCGTAACAATCACAGAATTAAATTAGGTCACATTCTTACTTGTGAAAATTATGAAATTTTTGGAAATTTGTGGAAATTTATGATGATTTATGGAAAATTGTGACGTTCTTAAAAATATGCTGGAAGAGAAAATTTAAGTCTGGAAAAATATGCCGGGTCCGTATACACTACGTTATATATTTTCAGAACCGACGCTCTCTTGTCAATTTCGATGTTTTTTGCAAACATTTTAACGGATTTCGAAAAAAGACTTCAAAATTCTGAAACCTGAGGAAATCCTTTGAAACGATTTTAAATATTCTAAAACATTTTATAATCCCTTTAAGTCTCGCGAAATTCCTCAAAAGCTTTGAAAATTTCGGTAAATTCCGTAAAGTTTCTGCAATTCTTTGAAATAATTTCTAGTACTTTGAAATACTTTCTAGTGCTTTGAAATTTCCTAAAATGCCTTAAAATTGAATTAAATACTTTCAACTCACTGGAAGTCTTTCAACTCATTTGAATTCCCTACAATTTTTTTGAAATCTTGTTTATAGTGAAAATAATTGATACATATTTGATATATTGAGTAAAAAATATCAAATCTTATGTGAGAAGTGGGAAGGAGGTTTAAAATGTTTAAAATTATATCGGGATTCTTCAGTCGAACATATATATAATTTTCTTATATTTTAACATTTATGTGAACTTTGCACAAACTACTGTCTTATTCTAAATAAAGAATTCGCAATTAGTAGACTTTAAACATCCATTTTAATGTTCTCTGTGGTGTTATCTAAATTTTCGTAATTTGAACAAAAAGTCACGTGATGATGATCAGTAACGGTGGGGGGTTCAGCAATAACATAACAGTCAATCACAAGAGGGGGAGTGTCGAAAAGTAGCGAAACCCCGGTTACGTGATTAATGAATGGCCCCTACGACAAAATTCGAAATTCTTATTTAATTTTAATTAACAATGGATTATTTTATTCCCTGAACGATACTTTACTATCTGATTATTTACATTCCTGGATACTATCAAATAAAAAATAAACAAATAGAAATGTTAAGGATAATTTACGGAATGAAATAAGCTACTCTTAATTAAAATTTATTGAAAAGTCAACAAATATTTCCGTCAAACCTAGTCTCGCGGTGTGAATAAAACGAGGTAAAATAGAGTATGCGTGTAAATAATTCTCATTTCATAATCTAAATTCTTTTAGAAAATTCCTTGTTCTGATTTGATATTTTATTTCTGTTAAAAAATTCCTAATTACAGATCTCAATTAATTTTTTTTTTTTAATTTCCTGTTCTAAACTAAAATCAGAATTCTTTGCGAAAATTCCACGTTCCAAGTTCAAATTGTTCCTTTTTCGAAAAATGTCTTGTTCCCACTCACAATTATCATTTTTCTAAAATTTCCTATTCCAAATCACAATTATAATTTTTCTCGAAAATTTTCTCTTGTAATTCAGAATTATAGTTATTTTGGAAAAGAGCCGGTACTAAGTCATAATTATAATTCATTTGGAAAATTCCTTGTATCAGATTCAAATTATAATTTTTTTTCGAAAATTTGTTGTTCCAAATCAGAATCAGAATTATTTCCAAAAATCCCACCTTCCTAAGACAACTTATTATTTTCATTCTTATTTTCAGGTTGAGGCCACGACAGACCCTGCCGCTTGGGTGATCCCGTTGCGTCCCCTTGTAGGACTAAGCTTGAGCTCAAATCCCTCTGCATACGGCAAGGATCGCAGCCACGCTATTTGCCGATCAGACGTTGCGCCACAATCGCGGGACAGTGACAAAGGATACGAGAAGCTGTCTCATCATCCTTTCCGCACAGGCGACCTAGAAGACTATCTGGGAGCCATATCTTATGTCCTTAATAGCCAAAGTTTTCATGTCCTATAAACATTTCTGTTAGGACCTGGACTTCGTTCCACCCGAGCTTGAGTATTTGCTTCGCTCGGTTATAGTTTAAATTTAAACCCATGAGTGTTTGGGCCTGCCTGCTGCCAGATGCCATTCTTCACTCCTTCTGATGTTCTTTCGTCAGCCAACTGTCGATTCCTTCAGTAACTAACCTACTGGAAAAGCCTACAACGGGTTCGGGACCAGTGAAGTTTTCTCTTGCTGCTAGTTTTGCTAGCCTGTTCGAGATCTCATTGCCTTTGATGACGCTGTGTCCACGGATCTAAGGTAGAGTCACTCGGTTTTCCATCGCTAGGTTTTTCAGTGCCTCAAAGCACTCCCATACTAGTAGTGATGTAGTCGTTGTTCTATTCAGGGCCATTATAACATCCCTGCTGCCTGAGCCAAAATCTCAGATTGTAGGACTGTGGCATATGACCCCAGCGGGATAGTGACGCCCATTCCACTTCTACGATACACACGGCTCTCGCTTTCTCGTTGTTTCTGGAGCCATCTGTAAACCAGTTGTCTTCATCACTAGTCAGGTGTGTCTCGACGTCAACCCATTCCTCTATCATGGATATAGGCTAACACGATTCTTCTTGTCGAAGAGATAGCGAAAAAGCGTTATGTCCCTGAGCATGCTCCGGGTCGGCCTACTTGCGATATCGGTTGGGATCCGCATTGCCGTCGAGATCCTTCCGCCGTTTACCATATTCAATCTTCAGACTGCCTTTGCAGCCACGGCCTTGATGGTGAGATGTAGGGACTCTAACCCAGTTAGTACCCCTGATGCCACCGTAGGTGTCGACTGCGAGGCACCAGTGACGCTTCAAGCCCCAGCTTTTCTCTATGACTCTCCGACAGAGCCATAGTGTTTCTACTAGCTTTTTGCACTTGTTTTCTAGGTGCTCATTCCATAGCAGCTTCTTATCTAAGATGACGCCTAAATAATCATCTCGTCCTTTGATTTCCCCTTATTTTCCTCCCAATTTCAGTGTACTTGTGGTTCCCCAATTGTACGATATTCTACGCCAAATGGCGCATCCAGATGCTGGCCGCCCACGATAGCAGCGTATCCTATAATGCGTATATACGTATCCTGTCGCGGGCGCAGCCTATAATTCGATAGCCCAGACTCGCGATTTGATAAAGCAGTTCATCCACTAACTAGCACCACAGCAGGAGCGACAAAACGTCTCCCTGCGGTCATCCCGAGTCAACAGTTCCACATAAAGTGGTATCAACCTTAGTCTCTGTTAGGTTTCTGTTACCCAACATGTAGCAGATCCATTTCACGACTGCAGTTGGCACACCATGTGCAATCATGGCCGCCCTGATCACATCTTTAGACGTGATCAACAAAATTGTGGAAATTTCGAGCCAAAAAGAAAATTTTCTACAAAATAGTTCAATTTTTAACCCGAGAATATGAGTTTTTACCTTGAAGAGTGAAATTTCAACCAACAAAAATGAATTTTCTTAAAAGTATTTCAGCTCTAAACCAAGTGATTAAATTTTCATCTGAAAACGACATATTTGCCACAAAATAGTTGAATCTGCAAATAAAATATAATAATTTGCAACCAAACAGTTGCATTTTCAACCAAAATTGATGAATGTTTGACTCCAAAGATTGACCTCCCCTTTAAAATCGTTTAAGTCACATTTTCAGATAGAAAAATCATTTCTCAACCAAAAAACGATTCTTTAACAAAATGGTCGAACTTTCAACTGAAGAGATGAAATTATAAACTGAAATGACGAATATTGGAAAAAAATGAATTTTCAACAACAGAGTTGAAAATTCAATCTGAAAGATGAATTTTTAACCAAAAAGACTAATGTTGTCGTTTTTCTCGCTTAAATGCGAACTGAATTACTAGAAACCAATAAGGAAGTCCAAATATTTTTGGTTTAAAGTTAATTCTTTTTAATTGAAATTCTACTATCATATTCTTGGATCAGAATTCATCTTATTTGTTAACAAAATTCTCCTTTTTGGTTGAAAACTTAATTATTTAGTTGAAAAATCATCTATTTGGTTGAAAATTCATGTATTTTGTTGACAATCTTTCTTCTTTAATAGCAGATCAATCTTTGTGGTGAGAAATTCATCTTTCTGGTTAAAAATTCAACCTCTTGGTTTTTAAATTATAATTCAATTATACCACTTTCAGTTGAAACTTCCTGTATTTTGTTTCAAAATTCGTCCTTTTTGGTAGAAAATTCAACTATTTTGGTACAAATGTAATCTTTTTACACTCTCATTCATGATTGAGAGAGTATTAGAATTGTCTGAAATTTGACACCACAGTTTTTTAACTGCTCTCCACGTTTTGAGACTTCCTAAAGTTGCAAATCAAGTTTTGGCGAGGGCTTCTGTCTGTCTGTCTGTATGTATGTCCTTCCACAAAAGACACAAGCTTTGAAAAAAATTAATTGAAAAAAGTTGCTCATCGAAAAAAGAGCTACAAATTTCTTAGAAATCATTTTTTAATTAAATTTTTGGAAAAAACATACAAGAGGCGAAAGAAAATTAAAAGACAAAAGTTATTCAACCAAAACAGATCTACAAATTTGTTATAAACTTTTTTTTATAAAAATACATTCAAAATCAACAAATTATCTTTTTGGAAAAACGATACATCCTACAATAACATTTCATCCAACAAAAATTTTCGGCTGATTGCATTCAAAACTTTTCTTAGAACCAGTTTCCGTTAGGATGCGAATTTTTGGTTTAAATCGTAAAAAATAAAATTGAAAATAAACAAATTCAATTTATGGAAAAACAACACAAGTTGTAATAGAATGTATAATAACAAGATTGTTTTTTCTTTTTGTATAGGATGCGCACTTTTTTGAATTATAAAAACATCTTCGACAGAGTGACTCATATTTTCCATTTTAAAGGATACTTGGATTTGTAGCCTGTATTTCCCTACCTCAATATTGTACATCTGCTCCTCGGAAATATTTTCCTACGGCCTACTGAAATTTAATGTTTATCGTTATGATGGTATGCACTCTTTTGAGACATAAAATTAGCATCTTTCGATCCATCGTTGAAGAAACTGTAAGATGGGTCAATCGGCCATCGGCACATCCAACCATAAGATAATCCTCCTCCAATGAACTTAAGGCACCGACAGCCTTCAATCGATCTCACTCATTATTGTCAGGTAAAATCCAGGGCTGCCAGTTTTCTCATAATTTCCAAATTTGAAATGTTCTTCACTTCTACCTTTCTGGCAACATTGGATTCCATACTTGGGTGTCGCCAGTACTGCTCAGGTACTAATTCGGCAGTCTAAAACCATCCTTAACGAGACTACGATCGGGTTGCAATCATACCCTGTTTCGCGCATTTAGAATATTTTAGTTTAACCACTCATTTGTTACTTGGCCTATAACTGAATTTTAATCAAGAAAATGTAAATGAATAATACAACTTTAATATAGCATCTTTACCCGTACAAACAAAACATGACAATTAAAATACGTCTATTTTAATACCAATTCATATTATGAATTGTAATAATATACATTTATTAAAATGATATAAAATTTTTAGGGTAGCTAAGGATGAAACTTAATGCAAAATAAGGAACAAATATCAAAGTAACGATGATAAATGAAATTTGTGCCTCATTTTGCAATATCTAAATAAGCGATTCCAGGCTGAGGTACAAAAATAAATATAATATACATTTTACATAATAGTGTTGCTTAATGTAGAAAAGATCTCATTTTTTGCAAAATCCAGTGCGAAGCACGAGATACGTGATGAGAATGTTTTCGTTAAAGCCCAAGGAGCTTTAACAAAAGAGAATTCAGTCACCTAATTACAGTTGTTAATGACTTAATCTTGAATTTTGGAAGGTCTGTGCAAAAATGTGTGGCAAGCATAAATACCGAGCGCGAAATAAATATATTTTCGAGCGCGAAGGGCGAGAACCCACAGTCGCAGCGGGCAGATGTTTTATAACATGATTGAGTTCGAAAATTGTTAGACAATCAGGGTCAGAGCTTTGCTCTTTCATATCAAGCCAGGTTGGTGCCTGTCAGATACTTTCAACCAACAAAGAGGCAATTATTTGTGACAGAACAAAGTCCTTTAAAGAAACGATTAGAAGAAGAATGAATAGCTTGCATTATGTGTACAGGATAGAACCTGTCGGATTTGTGAATCCAAGAAAAGACGTAATTTTCAGTTACAGTACTGAGCCTGTTGGAGATCGTTCAAGAAGGTCAGTCCAACTGTTCATGTCTGGAAATAATATCGCTTATCAGATATAAGCAGAAAAATGGAACCCTATATTAATGTCACACATTTTTCTTTCTTTTCATTAGATATTCGATAAATTACAAAAGCATGCACTTGATGCATCTTGAGCGGTTCACTTGACCTCCAAGATTTTATATCGGAAGCAAGTGGCAAAAGAAGCAACACGTTAATCATAGATTGATTTGAAACCTATCCTTTCTGCTACACATACCTCACTCAGCCTTACCATATAAAGTCCTCGAACACCAGAGGTATGACGAGACCAGAACCAAACGAGATACGATTATCAAGAAAGGGATTATTATATGATTAACTCAAATCCCTTTGGCGATAATCGTAACTCGTTCGGTTCTGGTCTCGTCATATCTCCGCCGCAGTGGGACCATGGAAGAGTTCATGTGTTGAATAGTCAACATCCGACAGATTTTCCGCCGCGCCTGAAACGCATTAATGTTCTCACTCTCGGAAATAATACACAACTGGATAAAAGACAAGAGCACGCAAGTGAGACAAGCCTAGCTATAAGTTGGCTTGACCTCCAATATTTTATATTGAAAACAAGTGTCAAATCCTATTTTAATCTTAAAAGTAACCATTTTTTTTTAAATATGAACTACAAATTGATATAATAAAAATATCGTAAGTACTGGTAAAAAAATACCGGTACTGATTTTCTTTTTACCCGTTTTTTAAAAAGCACATTTCATGGGTAGAGTCTAGACTGCTGGTATCGACAAACTAGGCAAATTACGGATTCTACATCTCAATTACAAGAATTGTTCATAAAAAATATGAAATATGATAGAACGCTCACCGTAAGAAATCATTTTTAGAAAAATATTAAGAAATGAAGTTTCTCCCAATGCCTATAATGCTACTGTCTGGCCATCGGTATCAGCAATCTTTCTAGTTGAAGTCACAGACTAAAACACATTGGAAAAAATCATTCATTTGGGCACATTCTCATCGTGCGCTTCGCTTGCAAGTTTGAGCGCGCCTGGGGCGCGCGGCTGTTGGATCTCGCGCTTCGCTCTCGATCATATATTATGCTCTTTTGTTAAAGCATCTTCGGCTTCAACGAATACATTCTCATCACGTACCTCGTACTTCGCACTCGATTTTGTCCAAAATGTGAACTTTTCTACATTATGTTCAACACTTTTATATCAAAATGCACTGTACATTTATTTATGTACTTCGGCCTGGGATTGCTTACTCAGATATTGCAAAATGAAGTACAAATTTTATTTATCATGATTACTTCAATATTTTTTTCTTATTTTGCATAAAATTTGATTCTCAGCTACCCTGAATAATGTACCATTTCAATAAATTTATATTATGAAAATTCATAATATACGTTGGTATTGAAACCGACGTATTTGCATTTTCTTGTTTCTATAATTAAAAATTGCGCAAACAGTAAAAAACAATTTTGTTATTAAACATTTTATTGCAACTTGTTTCGTTTTTCCATATATTTATTTATTATATAGTTTATTTTTAATGTTATTTTTCACGATTTGAACCAAAAATACGGAGCCTATGGTAAAGTGGTTTTAAACCAATTTGTAGATATCATTCAGGCGAACATTTTTGTTAAAAAAATGATATTGTAGCTTGTGTCCTGTTCAGGATCGGACTGTAATTTTCGTTTTGATTTTCAATTTGACACTTTCACTTAATTCAATTCATTGTTGAAAACGACTCAATAATTATGGTTCGACGTTATTACACTAATTGTTAGAAGTATTTGAAAGTATATTAGAAAAATTATTTTACCTAATGTGAAATTTGGTTGCCGGCTCCGCACGCACGAGGCTTTCGTTTCTCTCTGCGAATTTTTACTAAATTTTTGCCGTTTTGACCGTTCGGTAATTAGAAAGACATTCATACGTCCCCGTGTAGAAATAGCCCCACTTGGCCCTATTAAAAGTCGGGCACTAGTCGGGGGCCAGTGGGGTTCTTTTTGGTGTACATTTCTAGTCGGGGGCTGGTCGGGGACTAGTCGAGCTATTTCAAAAAATCTTAATCCTCTGTGTAGGCTATTTTTATGTCAAAATTCCTAGGCGGGTTCGAGTCGGGCTCTGATCAGGCTATTCTTCGTTTAATGTAACATTTTTAATATCAATTCAGCGAGAGTTTAAGACTGTTCCTGTGTTCTAAAATTTCGAAAAACTATAAATACAAATATCGCGAAAACAATTTTTTTTCTGTTTTTTTTTTTAAGGAAAAAAAATCTAAGTTCCATCTTTAAGATAAATTGTAAATCTTCAGAAAAAATTACATTTGATTTAATTCTTAGTCGTCGTAAAATAGTCTAAAACGCCTAAAAAGCAAAACATTATAGGAAAGTTTAAAAAAATTTGTGTATTAAAAAAATTGTCGCAATACGCGATAAAATTTCTAAGTTCCGTGGATACAAATTTTAAATGCTCATTAAAAATGACATTTTATGTCTTTATATCAAAAGTTTTAAAATAGTCTAAAACGCGAAAAAACAAAATATTACACGAAGAAAAATTGTAATCGATTTAAATTATTTATTTAAAAATTATTTTATTCATATTCCTGTTAACAGATTATTTATTTTACGTCTATCTTATGATGTCGTATAATAATAAAAAAAAAGAATTAGAAAAAAGATTTAAAAAATTGTTGTTATTACTTTTTTGAGCTGTACCTTATGAAGATGGCTTTTTCATCGAGTTTCAACTCGTAGGTTTAGCGCAATGGTTAAGACTACCGACTGCTAGGCGACAGATTCAGGTGTAGATGTAGGTTCGAAACCCCGTATCGTTAGAAATTTTATTTGTAATATAATGTTTAAAAATGTAATATATGTATTCATTCTAAGCAGGGCAATTAACATTCATAGACAGAATACTCGCAGTCAATTATTATTTATTTTTTAAATACCTTTTTTGTTATATCTTTAGAGGATAGCAATAGTGGTACTGCGCCAGTGTTCTCACGTGGGTAGTACCCGACTAGACCCCGACTGGGATAAGTCGGGTCATCCGACCAGCCCCCGACTAATTCACCGTGACGAACTGGTCGGGTACCCGACCAGTTGTCCCGACTAGCCCCCGACTTAAAGTGGGGCCAACTGGTCGGGTACCCGACCAGCCCCCCATTTGCATTTCCACACGGGTCACCCTCTCATACGTCACCCAGACAGATCTTAAAAATTAAATTTCACAGGGTGAACATGTCCTTTTTCCAAAAAGGTAATTTTTTTATTTTTAATATATTTTATAACCAGGGTTTATCACAAATTTATAGATCTTCTTTCGTTCAAAAACTTTCGTCTTTTCATTTTTTTTTCGTCTCTTGTGTCCTTTTTCCAAAAGTTTCTGAGAACTACGAATAACCGTCCATTAAAATTTTCAATTTTGAAAAAAATTATCTTAAAAATTTTTAAGTTGCTCTAACTTTGTGAATTTTCATCCAAAATAGCTGGTTAGCGAACTCGATCTCTTAATTTGGTCCCTAAAACTGTTTTTCAAATTGCAACTTAAACCGATTTTTCTTTCAAAAGTCATCTGGCATACAGGCGACAACAACAACGGCAACGACAGACAGACACCATTGACCATTGTCTGACCTGTTTTTTCGGATTCAGGGGGTCCCGAAACGTGGAGATTTGAAGAAATTCGCGATAGTCAGTTTTCACATAAAAACAATACCTTCTCATTATGATGAGAATGTAAAAAATTGTGCAATGTACAGATTTTTTACGGAAATGTAAAAGAGTAGGTGGACATAGAGTTGTTTCATGTGCCTGCAGAACGCAACTCTCTCTCTCTCTCTCTCAGCCCTGAAGGTATCTGAGTGTTGGGGAGAAGAGCAGAGAAGGAACGGAGGGGCAATCGATGGCTAGTCTGACCGTGCGAGGGAACTCGAGTGCATTGAAAAATTCGGCCATCGATTTTTGATTATCGATATTCTTCCCCGACTCCCTTCCTAATGTGTTCAATTGTTGGAAAAATAAATTCCTCATTTTACTCACATCGGTCAGCATTAATCCGTGCCCCGGGCTTTTGAAATTAACATGGGGTTTTAAATGAAAAACGCTCGGTTTTCGAAAAAATGAAAAATATAAGTACTTCTTATTAACGTTTTGTAAATTAAAGGGTAGTCTCCTCCTAAGGAATGTTCAAGGAATAATTTTCACCCATTAACTTTTAATTTTGATGCCCCAACCCCCTTGTATTGTGAACGGAATATGCCCCAACAAATGCAAAATATCAGTTTTATGTAAAGTTCATGCTAAAGATGATATTTTTTTGAATATCCTCTAAATTAATTATTTATATTCGATAAGACTCAAATTTCCACACAAGTTTCAACTAATTAAAGTTTTTCAAAACAATACATTTTTATGCGCAAAAAACGAAGTTCTGTGCCAATCAAAATGTCATTACAATATGCCATGTTGTAATAAATAGCGAGTAAACGTCTGTTGAATTCTATGCCTGCTCTTTAAATTATCATGCCCATATTTAAATTCATCATTATATTTAAAATCAAGATTATATATTTTAACTACCTCGTGCCGGGCAATATATACAATAATGCCTGGATTATATACTTTTTCTGTAGCATATGTATACTCATAGAAATCTATGACTAATTAAGTTGACCAATAGTATAAGCTGGATCAATTGGATTTATTGAAAATTAAATGTCATGGAATTGCATATTTTTATAATTTCTCCCCATTTCCCAATAAAATAAAAAAAGCGAAGATAAGACAGAAAATCCTGGGGGAGACGATCAACGGTTTTGCCATAAATTATCATAGAATTCCACAAATTCCAATAAATTTCCACAAATTTCGTAAATTTGTATTAATTTCCAAAATTTATAGAAATACGTTTTTTTGTGTGTAAAAATTAAAAACGGAAAAAGCTACATCATTTTACTCAGAGAAAAAATGCGAAATTAATTTCCTATAAGAATATGTATCTTTTGAGTTAAAATTCGAAACTTGTTTCAAAGGTCTTCAAGGGCCTACGATTTTGATTTTTTTTTCGAAATCACAGCAATATTTTATTCTTTCAGCAAATTATTATATACTCACACGCCCAGTTTCTTGGATGTATATTCTCAGCTAAACCTTCTGCTACTTCTTCTGGGTTCTGCAACACCCACTGCAGACCTTCCCAAATGCCTGGTCGTGGTGTACCAGTAGCTGTAAAATATAATACAGGGATTTTTATCCAAGAATTTTTTTTAACGTATTCCAAAAATTTGCCATATACCAAATTTCGATGAAGTAAATATACTTTCCCAAATACCCGCGCCAGAACTTGCGACTTACACGTTCATTCAGAAGAATCTAAGTTGATATTTACTCGATTGGTGTCGTCACAGCGAAGTAATGTGGCATGTAGTCCTCTAGAGAACTAAGTCATGCCATGCGCATCCCCAATCTACCCCTTCTACCTGAAACTGCGCATCCAAACTTGGATTTTTCTGAACGAACGTGGTCGCTCGTTCCGGCGCAGTGATTGTGGAAAGCATCGTGTGCAACGAGCGGGATCCTGCTTGTTGTGAAATCTACTGTTAAGAATGTAGACATCCTGCATTATGTATTTTTAGAGTATTACGTTATTTTGACATCGTATTGTCCATTGACATAGTTAAAAATATAGGATTTTTGTTCATGTATACATAACAATAAGTTGAAACAGACAATGAATTAATTTCTGAATTGAAAAGGAATTATTGGAAACAAATTTTGTTTGCCGAAATGTTGTGTCAACATTTATAGTGCGTAAAAAGTCAACCGAAAAAGGCTCATGGAAGAATTTCGTGAAATATGCATCTTGCGCTCTATTATTGCATGTAACTTCATGAAATTGTTCCGTACGTTTTTCGAACTTTCCGCAAACGCGGTCGACCCTGCGAAAACAACATTTTTCAGATTTTTGTATTCTGATATAGTATCTTTGTACCACTCAATTCAAGCATTTTTCAAAACAAATATCCGCTATATTGGATCCATCATTTTGAATTTGTAATTTTCGACGCCAAATTCGAAATCAGAGACGCTAAAACGCATTTATACCAAGTTTTAGAAAAATATGTGAGAATGTAACAACTTCGCCTGTTATATTTGATCCGCCATTTTGAATGTTTAATTTTGCATGGTAATTTCAAGTCGGCGACACCTTAAATCACCTTATTCCAAATTTCAAATGAACGTATGCAAATTTAAGAACCCCTTTGTACCAACTATTATAGATGCGATAAAAAATGGATTTTTTGCCACTTTTATTGGATTCTAGCCCACTGTGTGGCTCCTAGCAGAACTTCAGTTGGTCGTTCTGGCTTCAATTAAACGCCACGATGGATGAAGTATTTTCCTAAAGATTATTTTCGAGTGTCCTTTAAATCTACGCAGAATAAGCGCCTATAAGGAATCTTGGACATGCACTGTATTTCTAAAAACATCCCTGCTGAAAGTTGCATCGCTGGAGGGCCAACCAACTTCAGGAAGCCATAGAAATTGTAGCCTGAGCTACTGCATGTGTGTCCAGCAGAATAATTATTGAAAGTTACCGGTGAATTACTACACATTGCCATAACTTTCCGTAAATTACCATATATTCTGATAGATTTTCACAAAATTTTATGAATTATAAATTTGTTTTTTAAGAAACGAGTTTTTTTAATTTATTTTGGAAACGGGGAAAGCTACAACATTTTTGTACAGAGAAGAAAAATTCGCAATTAATTTTCTTACAAGAACAGGTAATTTTCAATTTAAAATTCAAAACTTGCTTCAAAGGTCTCCATGGGCCATCGCCATTTAGAGAGAACAATTTATTAGCGATTAAGAAATGAAATTCTGATTTTTGCTTCCTCACAGAGGAAGCTTTGCAATGGTAACATTTTTCAAATTTTTAAATTCATTTAATTAAACCTTCCTCAATTTGAAAATGTCTGAAACAATATTCTAAGCAATTGCTTGGATGTGTGTGTGTGGATGTCACACTTTTTTTGAGGCGAATCGATTGATCTATAATATTAATACATTTTATTGGAGAGTAAGAAAGCTATGGTAATGCATAATATTTGAAAATACGGGTTCTCACAGCAAAAATTTTTTCACTAACATAATTCAAAATTGATGCAAAAACGGAAAAGATTCCTTGATTCAAGGCAAATCGACTGATCTATAATATTAATACACTTTATTGGCGATCAAGAAAGTTATGCTCATTCATAATATTTGAAACATCCGTTTCAAACAGTAAAACTTGTTTCATCGACATAATCCAAAGTTGACACATGAATGCAAAAGACATTTGAATCATAAATTTTTAAGTAAAATAATTCTGACAATTTTTGTGTAGAATTCATAAGGCTGGGAAAGGGATAGGGTGCGACAGAACTTTTTCCTTCCCTTTTACAGCTCGAAAAATTACCATTTCAAATGCAAAATTTGATTTGTCTTTGTATTTAAATTTCTTTTTGTGTTATTTTGTAATTTTGTATTCTTTGTAAATTTCTATTTTAAAATTGATTATAAATGAAGACTTTGGTTTGCCCATTATTAAAAAAAAACACTAATGTTTTTTCTATGAGGAAGGAAATACATTTGCTGACGGGAACAAGCAAAGTGCTATTGAAATGAGCACCCTATAATTATAAATACAAACAAAGTGGAAACACTCCAGATCAAACTCACAGCTAGTTTTCTGAGCCAGAACAATTTTTTGTTAGTTTAAAAAATTATAATATACGAACATGGACGTCCGAAAGGTGAACCTGCATTGGTAGAACTTGATTCAGTGTCGGTCCGTGTTACTATACGAGGTAAGTCCACGTGCTGACCAAATCCATCTGTAAGATATAATATAGGGATTTTAATTTTTTTTAATTCCCGACGAACCCCAAAAATTTGAATTCGGCGACCTCAAAACTCCCCTCAAAAACACGCAGAAAAAGGATTTGTAAAATTTACAACATTATCGGTACAAATATGGACAAAATGACATTTTAGAAGATTTAAAAAAAAGTTCCGTTAAAGGTACTGATTTTGTGTAGATTTTTTCCAACTTTCAGTAAAATGTACAAGTATGTGGAAAACGCCAAGTTCAGTAGATTTTATTGGAGGCTAGGTAAAATGCATAGAAAATCAATAGATTTAACTGAAGTTCTTGTAAAATCTACTGAAAAGTCATGTTGTCTGAATTTGTAATAATCGCGTTGTAAATAATACTGATCCCTTTTCTTCATGAAAGTTTCAGACAAACGTATGCAAATTTAACAATTTCTGCCGTTATATTGCATCTACGATTTGAATTTGTAACCTCTGACATTAAATTCGAAATCAGCGACTCCATAAACACCCCATGTTATAATTTATCTGAGTTTCAAAATTTTGTCAAATTTATTATCTAATATTTGAATTAATGTAAAACGTAGTAGTTCATTTCAATATTAATGTTTGAAAAATCTATTTTGTAATTTTTTTTTCTTTTGTTAAATTCTCTTTAATTATAATCCAAGAATGTTAAAAGAATTGTCATTTCTAGTCAATAGTTTATAGTTTTGCTGATATTAATTTATGTACATTAAGTGAATGAACATGAATTAAGTCCCCTAGAATTTCGTATTATTCGTTAATTATGAGATTAAATAACAGTTATAACATTCTTATCAATATATTTTTGGTTAACAAAAAACGTTTGACTTCCAATTTATAAAAATGTATAACAGTAACATCTACTTGCCTGATTTAAACATAAGTTAAAAAGCATGAAAGAATTGTTGATATTAATAATAATATTAATAGTAATAATAATAATGGAAAGTCTTCAATAGTAAATATTCCAAATTGACGAATTTGAAATTAAAAGTTTTAAACATTGAAGAATTTATGATTGTAAATCTTAAAACATAAACAAAAACAAAAATTTTTTGAAAATACATTCCTTCAAAAGAAAAGTCTTAATAATGTAATAATAAAAATTCGTCAAGATTAAAGAATTTAAATGATAAATCTTCAAAATTGTAACACTTCAAATTGTAAATATTTGAAATTTAATCTTTTGAATTCACAATTTAACAATTATGTGAACTTTGAGTTATACAAATAAAAATGCTGCAATTTTGATGATTCACATTTCAAATTTCATCAGTTTTAAAGATTTAAAATTGAAAACTCTAGACTTTTGATCTTTAAAATCATCACAATTAAGGGATTTTTATTCATACACCTTTCAAAATTAAACAGTTTTTACTAAAAAATCTTCAGACGTAAATAGTTTCAAATTTCGAATTTTTAAAATTGAAGAGTTTCCAGTTGTAGGTGATCAAAATTAAACTATAAAAAAATGTTTCATATTACATACCTTCAAAAGGACATTTTTGAAAATTGAATAATTTATAATTCCAAAATTGCAGGACTTTAAATTGCAAATCTTTCAAAATTGAAGACATTTAAACTGTACATCGTCGAGATTAAAAAATTTAGATGATAAATCTTAAAAATTGTAACGCTTCAAATTGTAAATATTCCAAATTTAATTTTTTGAATTTACAATTTAACAATAATGTGAGTTTTAAGTTATACAAATAAAAACGCTATAATTTTGATGATTTACATTTCAAATTTCATCAGTTTCAAAGATTTAAAATTGAAAACTCTTGACTTCTGATCTTTCAAATCGTCACAATTTAAGAATTTTTATAATATACATCTTTCAAAATTAAAGATTTTTCGATTGTAAATTTTGAAAATGGAAAAGCTTTAGACTCCAAACTGTTAAATTTGAAGAATTTTTCATTGTAAGACTTCAAAATTGAACTATCCAAAAAATGTTTCAAATTACATACATTTAAAATATAATTCTTGAAAATTGAATAATTTGCAATTCCATATTTTCAAAATTCATGAATTGTCAATTGTAACTCTTCAAAATTGCAGAACTTTGAATTGCTAATTTTGTACAATTGAAGAGTATTTAATTGTAACAGTTTACAATTGAAATTTCAAAAATTATTTATAATAATCATAATATGTAATGTTTCACAATAATTATAATTTCATGTATACCATTAAGCCATTTCCCTTTCGGGGTAGGCGTGACACTACCCGATTCGGGTAGTGTTTCTAGGTTGATAACTTGTAGTAAATAACTACAAGTGTGGGCTCACCACACCCACGATGTGCCAACAGCACTCAGTTTTCTCGAATGGTCACCCATCCAAGTGCTAACCGCGCCCAACGCTGCTTAACTGCAGTGATCTGACGAGAAAAGTTTTTTCAGCGTGGTATGGCTGTTGGCCATGACTGAACAATAATTTTTTTTATTGAATGAAGGTTGAAAGTCGCATCAACTGCAGTGGTCATTAGCGACCAGAATAGGTTTTATACATAATGCGGAAAAAATTTAATTTCAAAAATTTTTAATTCATAACTCCATCTAGTCTGAGGACGTTGAATATTTTCTGTATTATAGGATATAACTTTGATCGATATTGTAGATTTCCATTTTCACAGTATGTCTGAAGTGATTTCTCTTTGGATCGATCGTTACCATCTCCGATGACAATACAGATTCCTAGTAAAATTTGATTTGCATATAACATCTTGCATAATAAATCGTATTTCATAAAAAGGGATTCTTCCTCCGATCTCTCTAGTAGCTCAATAGTTAGTGCACCTGACCGGAAATCAGTTGATCTGGTGTTCGAATCCCAGCGGAGTGAAAGGAGAAGATCTTTTTTTTCTGAAAAAATTTAATTTCAAAAATTTTTAATTCATAACTCCATCTAGTCTGAGGACGTTGAATATTTTCTGTATTAGAGGATATAACTTTGATCGATATTGTAGGTTTTTATTTTCACAGTATATGTGAAGTGATTTCTCTTTGGATCGATCGTTACCATCTCCGATCATAATACAGATTCCTATTAATTCTTGAAGTCAGTCCCGATTTTGTGATGAATCCGTTCATAGTTGTATTTGTTGCAGTCAATCAATATATGACGTATGGAGACAAGATCTTTACAGAGATCACATTGTTCTGGCTCAGTTTTGGTGATTAAGGGGGAATAGGTTAAGTTAGAGTGCCTAATTCTCATTATAGTTAGCGTCGCTTGGTCTCTACGGTTTTCTAACATGATTTTATTTATTTTTTTTTTAAATCTTATCTAATTAGGTGCAGCTTGGTGTTTTTGGAGGATTTTCAATTATCATTCCAGAAAGTTTTTATAGCTTGACATATATAGTTCTTGAAGTCTTTATGATGGACAGGAATCGACACGTTAAGCACATGGATTAGACATGCTGATTTGGATAGAACGTTTGATGTCTCGTATCCTCCGATTCCCAGATTAGACGGTATCCAGATTGAAATGATTTTCTTTCCTCGATTTCCTAGGGTGCAATATGTTTCTTGAATTTCTTGCACTATGTGATTAAATTTGTTGGTGTATGAAAGAGATCGTTTCTAGATCACTAGGTTTGGCAGAGTTATGAATTCAGGATCCATTGTCCAGTTTAGATCTGATAACAGCCTTTTAGGTATTGGCTAGTTTTTTTTTTGATCTGCTTCCCAATTTCTTTTGACAAGGGTTTTCATGGTGTTGAGTCTGCGTTTATCAGTCATCTTTCAGGTATCTAAGGTGAGGGTGCCATGTAAGTTTGTTTTCGAAGGTAAGCCCCAGAATCTTCACTGTTTTAACAACATTCAATGCGTAATTGCCAGAACAGTCTCGGATTCTGATTATCTGATTTATTTTTCGAGAATAAGATACTAGTGTTTTTTTTTTTTTTTTTTTTTTTTTTTTTTTAAAGCCACTCTTGCCAGCGCAATCTTCCAGTTCATTAGGACAGTCTTAAATGAGTTCCTGTGTTGTTTGTAGATCTGTTTCACTACAGAAAATTGTCACATTATCGGCAAAAAGACTTTCTTACAGGTCGAGTAATACAGAGCGTTACATCATTGAATGTAATTAGAAATAGCCTAACACTCAACACAGATCCTTGGGGAACACCATTCGCGAGTTCAGTTTATTTTGAAAGGTAGCCATTTACTCTGACTTGTATGAGTCTTTTAGGATGGAAATTTTTTATGAAATTTACCATTGAACCATCCACACCCTTGTCGATTAGGATTTTTAAGATGCGATTCTTCTAGACCATTTCATAGCATTTTTCAATATCTAAGGAAACAGCTAAGAGATGTTGGTCACTGATGAATGCGTCACGTCAATTATTTTGAAGTTGTGCAAGGGATTCAAGTGTAGATCGATGTGGTCGACAAACACTCTGATTCACATTGAAAATTTTTTCATTCTCCAGAAACCATCTGAGTCTTTTATTTTTTCCATTAATTTACACATATTACACGTTAACGCGATTGGTCGATAACTGCTAGCTTTGAGTTTATCCTTTCCTGGTTTGAGAATTGGAATCATGAAGGATTCTATCCATTTATTATGAAAAACTTTGTAGATCCAAATACAGTTGAACAGAGCGAGAAGATATTCTAGTGCTTTTGATGAAAGGTTTTGAGAAGTAAATTCGGTATTTTGTCAGGTCCAGGGCTAGTATTTTTCCACTGATTGAGTGTGTATGTGAGTTCAGATAGAAGAAGTGGAGTATTAATAGTGGGGTTTTTCTTTTCATCTAATCTTGGGTCTATAAAGCTCTCAATGTTGATCTTGAAGGCAAGGAAATTTCGGTCATAATTTGCATTACTGGAATTTGAGGCATAGTTATCCGCTAGCTCGTCAGCATTTTCTGTGGAATCTGTTACGATATTACCATCAGATTTGATGAAGGTTGTGATGCGAACATTGAATGACGTTCCCTTGATTATGTTGATATTTTTCCACACCTCTGAGCTTGAAGTGTTGTATTTTAGAGAAGAAGTATAGTCGATACAAGAACTTTTATTACTTTGCTTATTTATCTTCCGTAAACTGGCTCGAAGTTTTTTAAATTCAGTTTTGTTTTCAAGTGTCCTGTGCTTTTTATATACATTGTGAGCGTGCTTCTTTTTTTTGAGTGCTTCCTTCACTTCTGGATTTCACCAGGGTTCCACTCAACCTATGAGTTTTAGGTATAGATTCATCCGCTGTCTCTGTAATGGCATCGACTAGTGCATTAACGATATCAGCAATTTCGTGTCTATTAACTTCTGAAGGTGATTTTATTCTGGCTATTTTGATATCGAACTCTGTATGAAATCTCACTGAATCATCTGATTTAAACTTCCACGTGGGTGTATGATTACACAGGGTTGGATGAGGATTATGTATTTCTGTTTTTAATGGAGAGTGATCACTGTTGTAAAGATCCTCAGAGGCTTCCCAATTTATGTTTTGGCTATACTTGCACTGCATATTGATAGATCAATCGAACTGAACGTATCGTTTGAGATATTAAAACCTGTATGTTGATTTTTGTTCAGGAGAACAACGTCCGAAGCATCCAAAAACTGTTCAATTATCCTGTCTCTGGCGTCAGTGTGATTTGACCCCCAGATTGAATTATGGCTATTAAAATCTCCTAGCAGAAGAAATGGGAGTTGTTTGAGCTCAAGAAGGTTTATTTCGTACCGATTTGGAATGTATAAATTGCAAATGCCTATTTTAGATGTGGTAAGGATAGGCAAGGCGATAGCTTCAAGGTTACTATTGAGTTGGACTTATTCGTGATATATCACTTTTAATGTAAATTGCTACACCCCCACTGGCGAAATTTGTATTTGAGCGATTTTTGGAAACTGACGTAACATTTCTCATTAGTGCGCAAAATAAATCTTCGAAATTTGTTTCTTGGAAACACATTATAGATGGAAATTGATCCTTAATAAGTAATTTAAGGAATTCGCGTCGAGCGTAGAATCCATTTAGGTTCCACTGAATAATGTCCAAAGCCATGAAAAGAATTTAAGTGTCATTATTTTCGTTATCTTCCGAACTTGACAGGGACTCTTCATCAGAGCTGACGTTTTCATGAGCCACAAAATATTTCTGAAGTTTGTTAACAGTTTTGGTGCATCTGATTTTTGCTATGCGCTCGGCTACAGTTATTTCATCATCGTTATCCGGGCCTGGGTATTGTCAATATATTCTTTGTCAATGGAAGCTGGATTTGAGGTTCCTCTTGTCCTGTCAAAGAAACTTTTAAATTGTAAGTAGTTAAGAGTGTATTTCTCTGGTGAATCTTTAATAACTGATTTTAGTGGACCTAGCAGTTCATCATTCGTTTTGCTCTTCGTGTTTGTAGAAGAATCAGTTATTTTCTTTTTTGACTTAACTTTTTGTAAGGGTTCTTCGATATTTGTAGGGTTCTTATTTTCGAGATTTTGTTTCAGGTTAGATGAAATTTTCGAAATTTTATATAAAGAGCTAGTAGAGTGGGGATGTTTCAGGCCTGCATTTAAGGAGTCACGTCTTCCATGACACCAGGGCCTGGGGGTGGGAGTAGGGACACTCGCATGGTTCTAGGTTTGAAGATTTATCTTTGAGCTGACCTGAGATATCTTCAGCTGAAGTTTTGTTGGATTGCATAACATTTTCTTGTGGGACTTGAAGGGATGGTTTTGCAGTTCTTTGCAATATGCTCTGATTGATTGCATAAAAAGCATGTTACAGTATCAGTAGATAGGTAGATCCAATATGAAGTGTCATTAAAAGTTATTTGTAAGGATTCTGGTATATTTGAGACACGGTCAGGGTGGATGTATATCTGCCTTCTGAAACTTAAGACGTGAGCAAAGCCTGGGCCGGACAAACCTGCTCTGGGAAAGGTTACTGTAGAAGCTGTCACTAATCCAATATCTTCTAGTGATTTCTTGAGTGCAGAGTGTGGAATTACAGGACATACGTTAGATAGGATTAGCCGTTTATTTCGAGTTATAAGAGGTCATAGTTTCAGAGTGTGTTCACCTATATTTATAGTCGTGTCCTTTTCTGTGAGGGCATCTTAGAACATACATACACTTCTACTGGAGATCCTAGAAGCAAATCTAATGCTGCTGAGACTGACGAGCCATCCTACAGAATTCGCATATTCATCTATAGAGATACCTTGAATAGAGTCAATAACAATAGCCTGGTCCATCTTAGGGAAGTAATCAGTTCCGCAGCGTCGGCATAGCTGTTTATTGTAGAGTTCGAGTTTCTGTCGTTCATGACTGATACATATTTTAAAATATGGGGTTCACTCCTTTTGGCGTTCATCATGGCTTTGGATGGTGCACAATGATGCACATTTCCACGGCACTAACACGATATATAGAGGTTTAAGTATACACCAGTTGAGAGCGGAACACGCGTGAGTATGTAAAAAGTAACAACAACAGCAACAACTGGGCGCTCTCGTGAACACGTCTGAACTGGATGGTGGTTGAGTCGAAAATGTAAACAATAATCTGTAATAATCCAATTATTTCAATTTTTTTATCATGAACAGCGTTCTCCCAAATTACGGCAGGCCTGTTTCTGATGTTTGTAATTCGGAAAGAGCCGTAACTGTCGGTTACGGTGTTTTCCGGAATTTCAGCAACCCATCTAACCGCGATACATGCGAATGAAGATACGAACAGTTTTTGTCGATTTTCTCGGCTTCCTTCATTTTGCAGGTAACGGTCTTCGTCCAAGTTACAGAAGTTATATCCTGAGCTATTGCGTATGCGTCCAGCAAAACTGTCATTTAAAGTTATTGGTGAATGACTGCACATTTCTATGAACTTCCATAAATGCCCAGAGATTTTCACAAATTTCTATAAATTATCATTATTGTCCACAAATTTAATAAATTTTAATGAATTTATCAAATTTACCGTAAGTTTTTTTTTAATACGGGGTTCTCGGGTCGTCTTTGAAAACGGGGTAAGCCACAACACTTTTGTTTAATGAAAAACGATGCGCAAATAAATTTTCTATACGAATATATACTTTTTAAGGCAAAATTTGAAACTTGTTTCGCAGGTTATTTAAAAAAAATTATAATATACTAACGTTCATTTTCCTGTTCATCATGCGGCTGCGTTGGTGCTGGAGCGAAAGGTGGCAGCACATTACTTACAGCTGTAAAATATAATATAGGGATTTTTATCATAGAATTTTTTCAACGAACCCCAAAAATTGGTTACTGGCCCAAAATAAAGAGAGGCCAAATTTAATCCCAAAGTCAGTTGATATAAATCCATATAAATGCCTATAAATTTCCACAAATTTTCATGAATTATCATTAATTTCCACAAATTTCATAAACTTTCATCTAAAATTTACAGAAAGTTTTTTTTTTTTTAAACAGGGTTTTCGGGTTGACTTTGAAAACGGGGAAAGCTACAACATTTTTGTATCATGAAAAAAGATGTGCAATTAAATTTTTTACAAGAATATGTACTTTTTGAGTCGAAATTTGAAACTTGTTTTCAAGGTCTTCAGGGGCCAACGCCGTTCAGGCAAAACAATTAATTGACGTTTTAGAAATAAAATTTTGATTTTTTTCTGAATCCCAGCAATTTTTTGTCAGTTCAAACAAAAAATAATTTACTAACCTTGACCTTGTCTTCTACGCAGTCTTCTTTCTAGAACTCTAGCTCTACTTCCAGACGGTGCATTACTTCCAGCTGTAAGATATAAAATAAGGATTTTTATTAAAGAATTTTTCCAACGAACCCCAAGAATTTGATATCGGTCCAAAATAAAGAGAGGCCAAATGTAATCCCAAAGTCAGTGAATATTGAAATAAATGAAAGGTTCCATATTTCGATAATGTAAATATATTTTGAGAATCTAGGCTTTGTATAAATTTTCGTAAATTACCATAAATGCCTATAAATTTCTACAATTTTTCCTAAATGAATTCCTTACACAAAAATACAAATGAAAAAAAAAACATAAATTATGATCCAAATTGTTGAATTTTTAATTAAAGCAATCACTTTTAAACCAAGATTGAAAAAGCTAACATTTTCAGTTGAGAGAATAACTTTTCATCGAAAAAAGAAGGAATTTTGAGCAAAATGGTTTTATCTTCAACCAATAAGATAAATATTCAACAAAGTAGTTCAACATTCAACCAAGTAGCTCAATTTTCTACGAAAGAAGATAAATTATTATGAAAAAATTCACTAATTAAATTCTGAACTACACAAAGACGATTAATTTGCAACCAATAATGGATAAGGTGAATTTTGATTTGAGAAACGTACTTTTCAACTTACAAAGAATTTTCACAAAGTAATTGAATTTTCAGGCAAATAGTAGAAATTTTAATCAAAAGACATTTTTTCCCCATTAATTCTGTTCGCATTGAAGCTAAAAAGCGAGCACAAAAAGAGGTTCTTCGAAAACGAGGGCAGTGATTCATCATGGCTTCCCCATCCGGCACTCTCAATTTCCCCCACCGCTCTCACCACATTTCCCTTCACCCCCCTTTAGCCAATTCCCTTATTTCCTACCATCCCACTCTATCCTATTCCTCCCTTTTCCACCACATCTCGCCGTCCTTTCACTTTCTTTAGCTTCCTCTTCCACCATCCTTCTCCATTCCTCCCTTCCTTTCTTATCATTCCACTCCATTTTCATCATTGCACACTATAACTACTCTTTCCCTTTCCTTCACTCTCTTTCAACCATTTCCCCTCCTTTCCTCGCAACCTCCTCGATCAACACTTCCTTGCCACCCGTTTCCACCTTCATCACCACGCCCTTCTTTCTGTTTCTTTCCCTTTCTCTCGGACCATCCTTCTACATTCCTTCCTCCTTTCCTATTAACTCTATTCCTAAACACTATACCTCTACATCACTTTGCCATCCCTACTTTTGATATCTTTAACATAAGAATCTTCTACATCGGATCGATCCAAAAACGCGAGATCAAAAAAGTTTTTTAGAAAATTACATACTTCAGAGTTTTTAAGTCAACCGATTGAGAGAGGAGTGGGGGGAGAGTGACTTTGACTCAGCTCAGCTCCGAGGAGTCTTCACGGGACTGAGTTCGAGAGCTATTCTAAACTTTTCGATCTAAATTACTTAAGGTAGTTGTGCAAAAAATAAAATTTATGGAAAAATAGTTTTTCTGTTATTTCATGAATCCAGATAATAATACTGATGATGTAATTTCAAACAAAATGTTTGAAGTTAAATAAATTCTTTTCTCATTTTTTTCTAGAAAACATTATCTACAACTCTACTGTTTCCAATTTTGAAAGTAAATTTTCCTTTGGCTGGAATCGTTATAAAAACTTTTCGAAATGCCATATTATGTAAAAAAAATGATTAGATTTTAAGATTTTTCACTTATTTCTAAAAAAGAAACAGCAGAATTGCAGGAAATGTGCTCCTGGAAAGGCTAAGCCTTGATTTATTGAACTTCAACTATTTATAAAAAAAATTGGAAAAAGCGGCAGTAAGAAAGTACATAATTGACAAAAACAATTGATAAAAAAATTACTTTTCTATTTTTTCTATTTCATACCTTCTCATTATCATTCTCTGCACCTCCCTTCATTTCCCATCATACCCTTTCAACCCCTTCACTGCCCTTCACACTCTTTCATTTCTTTCCAACCTTTCACTGCTTTCCCTCAATCCTCTCCTGTTACTTCCTTCCCCACTATCCTTCACCATCACTTCCGTTATTCATTATTATCCCCCTCCTTTTACACAATCCTTCTCCAACCCCTTCCAAAATTTGTATTATAGTGGGCAAACTTACCACCGAAATTGATGAATACCGCGAAGGCAAGAAGCAGAATTCCCCGAACAATCTTCATTTTTCTTATCAGCTTTCGTGGAAGATAACTGATAAATCTGGATCATTGCCACCGCTATATAAGACAGAAAAATTCATTAGTGACGAAACATTTCAATGGGTGGGGGTAGCCTACGTGATAAAAGCAATAGGAAATCTTATAAGCCGGAACAAAGTATCGAAATTGAAAACAGCGCTTAATAGACCATGATCTCTGTCATTTCACCAATACCCAGGAAAAAAATTGTCAATCAATATTTGCCTGGTAACTCTGAAAGATATCTACATTTTAGAATGTAATAAATTGATGAAATAACCGAAGTTTTAAAAATCTATTAAAAGGGGAGAAATTAAGACTTGGCTCAATTTCAAAGCTATAAAATCGAATTTTTTAGAAAACTGTTGATCTTTGAACCAGAAAAAATGAAGTTGCATTTTAAACCAAATAGTAGAATTTTCAGTAAACAACAAATTAATTATCAACGGAAAGAACGAACTTCCTATCAAAAATGTCAATTGTTTAAAAAAGATGAATTTTTAACGAAATAAATAAATTTTTAACTGAGTAATAAAATTTTGAACCAATGAAGATAACATTTTGTACCAAAACAGATGATTTTTTGAACTAAAAAGATGATCCTCCAATAAAACAGTTTAACTTTCAACCAAGAAAGACTTTTTAGTGAAGGACGAAATAGAATGTCAACCAGATTATTGAATTTTTAACTAAAATTATGAATATTCAACAACAACAAAGTTAATTTTTTGATAAGAAGTTGATCTTTCAAACAGATGCTTGAATTTTCACTCAAAAAACATTAATTCCCTACAAAAAATATGATAGCTGATATGTCTAACAAGGGAAGGTTTTATTTGAAAATCGAAATCAGTTAAATTTAATTATAAATATTCTCAACAAAAAATACGATTTGTCAACAGAATAGTTCAATCCTTAACAAAAACAAAAATTCCAAACGTACAATTGCATTTACAACCAAATAGTTGAACTTCCAAGCAAAATTGTCATATACCTTAACCAAAATTATCGTTAAACAGAGGAAATAGGGCGATTTTCCAAGAAAAAAGAGCAATGATAAGGGACTCAATTCTTCAAAAATAATTAATGTAAATACCATATTGAACTCAATATGAATCGCTTTAAATTCCTGAGATTTCAAGTCAAAATATATATTGCATTTTCAATACAATAGATGAATTTTCCACCCAAAAAGACGAATTTTCAACAAAAAAAAGAAATTTTTAACCAAGCAGTTGAATTTTTGACCGAAAAAGTTCATTTTAAGCAGAGAAAAACTCCTTTACCATACGCGAGGAATTTTCGACAAAAAGACCAATTAAATCAATTTTCATTCAATAAAAGTGAATTTAAAACCAAATGGTTGAATTTTCATTCAAAAACATTTTTTGAACCAAAAATAGATTCTTCAAATTTTTAGTTTAAAAAATAATTTTTATCAAAAAAAAAAAAAAAACGTATTCTCAGCTTCGCGCGCGGCTCGCTGCGCTCGCAAGTTTGAGCGCGCCTAGGGCGCGCGACTCTTGGGTCTCGCGCTTCGCGCTCGATCATATATTTATCTCGCGCTTCGCGCTCGATTATGTATTCACCTCGCGCTACGCGCTCGAGCGTATTTACATCGCGCTTTACGCTCGGCTCCTCTAGATTTTTGAACTTCGTGTTCGACTTCGATGAAAAGAAAAAGTTTGTTTGCAAATA
>CAKNYM010053070.1:257139-424146 GCA_932195095.1 Andricus curvator | reverse complement strand
AAGTTTGAGCGCACTTACGGCGTGCGATTTGGTAAATACACTGAGCGTGCACTTTGTGCTTCGTGTTATATGTTCTTCATATACAAATTACTAAATTTGTATTTGATTTCAAATGAAAAATAATGATATAATTTAGGCGACAAATTTTATTCATTAAAATTTTATTTTAGCTTGTGCTGTTTGTCAAAAAAGTTAATTTTTTCATTTTGAATATATTCTTACAACAAAAATTGATTACAAGTTTGTAAATCTTTTTTGAATGCACAATTTTTGTTCATTTATCTGTTTTCGTACCTTGCATTGTTTTTTCAAAAATTTGATTTTTTTTATTGTCAATGTTATTTTCACGAATAAAACAAAAACTACGCATCCTATCGAAACATGATTCACAACAAATTTGTACCTCTTTCTTGGATGAACAAATGTTGTTCTTGTCATTTTTTTCGTAGCTCGTGTTATTCGTCTAAAAATTTGATTTTTCTATTTTCAATGCTGTTTTTTACGAATAAAACAAAAACTACGCGTCATATCAAAAAGTAAATGATAAGAAATTTGTAGATCTTTTTTGGGTGCACAATTTTTGTGGAATGATCTTTTCTCGTATCTTGCATAGTTTCACAGCAAAATGGAATTTTTGATTATTTTTTTGTGCGATCAAAATTTGAATTTTTTATTTTACAAAAAATTCAAAAAGTTGTTATGAAAATATTATAGGGTGTTCAAAAAGCAACGTTTTTCTCCTCTTGACTTTTTTTCATATCGTGCGTTTTTCGGCTTAAAATGTACATTTTCGTTTGTTTTTTGGAATTTTGAAAATGCTATAACTCCAGTAATTTTTGTTTTATCACGAAAAGTCATTAGAATATTTTGTTCGTCATTTTGCGTACTACTAACAACCATACATAGAATTTTTACATCTTCAAAAAAAGTGGTTTAAAAAATTTTCAAAATGTGCTTACTTTTTGAATTTTCATCCAAAATAGCTGGTTAACGAACTCGTTCTCTATTTTTCGGCCATAAAAAAGTGTGCCAAAGCTCAATCAAATCTGATCATTTTTTCGAAAGTTATCGTGGCTACAGACAGACAGACAGACAGACTGACAGACAGACAGACTGCAGACTACAGACAGACAGACACCTTGGTAAAAACCGTTTTTTCTGGCTCAGGGGGTCTCAAAACGTGGAGATTTGATGAAAACCGACTATGTCAAATTTTACATAAAACCAATACCTTCCCATTAGAATGAGAATGTAAAAAAACTAAAGTTTTAACCAAATAGTAGCATTTTGAACTAAAAATAGTTGAATTTTCTTATTGCGTTCTGTAAATTCATTTGAATTTCATCATTAGGATCAAGGATTTTCAGGACACTAGACACCCTGGGAAAAAGGAAAGTTTCTTGATAACAGGGAAAGACGAGGAATTCTTTAAAAAAAGGGGAAAAGAGGGAGATAGGGAAAAGAGTGCGATGTTTGTATTTAGAAGCTTTACTTCTAAAATCTCTAATTATCATTGTTTAAACCATAGAGAATAATTGTTATTGACATTTTCCTCCGACGGCACAATTCTTCAGAATAGATTGTGAGTGAGTAATATTTACACTATGATAGGACACTTGGATCTCGTTAATAATATGTTTGAATCCAACTTTAAAAAAAATATAAAAGTTTAAAACAAGTTCTGTTTGTAATTCCACTTTTCTATTTAGATTAGGTGCTTATAATCTTGAAAACGGTTACATAATTATAATGATTTAAAACAAATTATCATACAAATCTCTGTTTCAAAGATTTTTTCAATATCATTGTTTTATTTCCGCAACGGTGTTTGTGAGCAGATCAAGAATAAATATCGCTGGTTTAATTGTTGATTTTTCTTACATCTGTCGACGTTTTCGGAAAAAAATAAAGAATTTTGTTTGAACTAATCTAATCTAAAATCATATGGCAATTAGAAAAGTTTCAGTACAAGAACATTTTTTTAAATAATCAAGAATGTTTTAGTTCATAACAAACATAACAAACTTCATTGTTTTATCGATATTCAATCAAAATATGCAGAAAATTTATATGAAACATTTTGCAGCTTTTTTATTTAAATATTCTTCTATTTTCTAAAATACTTTTCACCTAATTATTAGTTTCGAAATATTATTTTCTGATTTGCACTATATGTGAGCCACATCGAAATTATATTCAGTCATTTGTAGACTAAAAAAATCAATGTTAGTTTTACTTTGGCCTTCGCGTAAAAATTCTTCGTCACCGTTACGAATGCAATATTTATTCTCGCTGATAGTGCTGAACTGCTGAATAAGTTGTAAAATAAAAATTATGGAAATAAGGAAAAATACCGATAGAGAAAAAATCGTATTTGCATTATTTAGTATTTTTGGCCATCCATAAACAACCGAAAAAGATTTTCTACCAAAAAAAAAGAATTTTCAAATAAAAAAAAATTAAATTTTAACTAAACATTTGCATTAGCAACTAATCAGTTGAACTTTTAAGCAAAAGAGTCGATTTTTTAATTGAATGGTTGAACTTTGAACAAAATAGATAAATCTTCAAGCCAAAAAATCGAGAATTTTATGAGAAAGTTGAATTTTCAATAGGAAAGTTAATTTTCGGGAAAGAAAGATAAATTTTCAAAAAATTGTTGATTTTTCGGTTTAAAAAGATGAACTTAACAACATAGTTGAATTTTTCCTAAAATATTCAAATTTTTCAATATTATAGTTAATCCAAATAGTTTGTTTGTCAGCAAAAATATATTTGTAGAAGCCAGCTGAATTTGCAACCAGAAAAGTTCAATATTCAATATAAAATATGAATTTTTAATCTAAAAGAACAAATTTTTAACAAAATAATTAAATTTGCAGCAAACAATTTTAATTTGTAGCCAAACATCTGATTTTCTAATGTAGAAAGATACATCTTTAACCATAAGGAATTCTCTACAAAAAATAGTCTTTTACCTGAAAATATTAATTTTCAAAAAAAGAGTTAATTCACAACTAAGTAGTTGGATTTTAAACTAAAATTATTAATCTTAAAAAAAATTACCTTTTTACAATGTAGTTCAGTTTTAAACCAAGCTGTTGGTTTTTCGACCAAAGAAGATAAATTCTCAACGAAACATGCAATAGTTAATATGTAAACCAAAAAATATTTTTATTTGATATCAAAAACAGTAGAATTCAATAAAAAAATATAAATTTCCAACAAAATAGGCGAATCATCAACCAAGCCAGATTATTTTTTAACCAAATAGTTGCGTTATTTTATTACGTTCATACGTTGGGTTCATTTTAAAAATAAATTCCTAAATTATTTTTAATAGCATATAACGAAAGTTCACGAAATATGCAAGATTATGAATTTCATAAACATGTCTTTCCTGAATGGAGGTATATTCTGTTTAGGGTTGGTCAAAAATAAAAAAACTCTTGGATGCGAATTCGCTACAAAACGCGAAAAAGTAGCGTATTGGGATCCTAAAAAATTATAAACATTTAAAATCGATCAACATGCAGCTTGGTTAACCACGCTGAAAAGAAGTCTTAACAAATTTCTTTGTTTGCAGACTTTTTAAATTTTCCTGAGTTTCAATTGTTTTGCATACCTGAAGGCGGATATTTATCAATTATTATTTTTTCCTATTTTCGAAAGAAATTGTTAACATCTGTGTGAATAGGAGAAGAAATTGTCTAAATGCCTAAAACTTTTTTTTGACAAATATGCAGTAGAAAAAAAATCGCCAAAACCCAGAAATCGAAACTCAAAATACAGCCAATATAAAAATTTTTTCTTTTGGTTTTGAATGAAATCATCATCATAACTTGTGGTTTCAAAAAATTTCTGTACATGTGTGTGGGTTTTTATCACAGAAATATGCTAGAAAAGGAAACCAAAATGATAAATGGTTTCTAAACGAACCCAAAGTATGGATTCAAATGGTTCTAATAGAGCCTTTTTGTCACAACTGCCTTGACTCACTTCGAAAATTTCACAAGTTAATGATGCACATTTTGCTTTATAATTCGAATTAAATAATATTGCACTCGGAAAAATTTAACGAAGAAACTAAAACCATAGACATTAGCCATTCTTGAAAGGAAGATATCGTACATGAAATGTGACAGTTTTTAAGGTTATGTTGAAAATCCGATGTTTTCCACTGCGCATGCACAAGAAGCGCGGAACTATTTAAAATTATATGATATACACTTGCAATATTAGGGTAATATGAAAATTTTTCAAGAAGCTATGTATTTCCATAATTGAATTTAATTTGTTTTAAAAAAGAATAAAAACGTTTCGCAATATTTATCTGTATGACTATTCATAGTATTTATTGATTTCAAAAAGGCCCGCGCTTTTCGGCACATGCGCAGTTGGAAAGGTCGGCATCCGCCGACGGCCATCTATCGGATATCAACGAACTAAAAAGGAACCCTTGATGGAACTTCCTTTAGAGACTAAGTTCTAAATGATCCCAAGTTTTACTTTAGCCGCAACATTACTGGACCCTCAGTTTTTTATGTGTGCTAACAAACTAAAAATCTACAGACTAACAGATAGACAGACATTTTGTAAAAACCTGTTTTTTGGGTTCCAGGGGGCCTCAAAACGTGGACATTCCACAACAACGGGGGGGGGGGGGGGGTCAAATTTTACACAAATCTAATACCTTCTCATTATACGATGAGAATGTAAAAATTAAGGGTGTAAATGAAAGTATTTCTGTGACTAATTACAGAAGCCGAAACGGAGACATAGAGAGGCCCTTTACATTCATTCACAATTCAAAATCATAATTCTGTTCAAAAATGTCTCGTTCCCAGTCAACACTATAATTCTTTCAAAATGTTCTAAGACAGAATTATACTTCGTTATACTTTTGTTTTTTGAAATCTGGATATAACTGGTCAAAATAATGCATACATTTTCAGTTAAAAATAGTACAATAAAGCCATAACCTCTTTTTAAATTGGTTCGCAGGACCGCTACAATTCATCATTATTATTAGTATTATTCACTAAATTATTTACTGGAGCAGTGTTGGAAATTTCCTAATCACCCCACCTTCGGATTATGTACTGAAGTGAACCTTGAAGTACCCAAGACTCACATAACTAAAAATCTTATTTCACAGAAGAAATCAATTGTACAAAATATTGTATTATTAAAAAATATTCTATAAACCTTAAATATACTCAAACAATACTCGTTTCATATCAAATTTCTATTTATTCTCCCTTGACTTTCTTGAACGCGAAAGAATACAAACAATTTTATTTTCTACCTGCTCTGTAAATCGTTAGTTGGCAATAATGCAAATTTTCCACAACTTATCGTTTAAATTCTATATTACAAGACTTTTTATATTTATCAATTATATTAAATGAAACCATTTCAAATACATCCTGGAAAATTTTGATTTTGGGAACTGATATTACTTTTTAAATATTTTTTTACTTATCTTTCAAAGCTTTTCTCCTAAAGTGGAACCTAGTTTATGAAAATTTAACAAAGACTATGAAAAATTGGAAATTCGGGTCTCAGGTGTTCTGGGAAATATTTTTAAATTTGAAAGCCTTTAAAAATATTTAAAAGTTTTCCTTCCATTTAAAACAAAATTCACAATTTTAATTTAGTATATTAACAATGGTCTATTTTGTTATCTGAACGATTCTCCACAATTTGTAACACCTCAATGCAAATTATTTCATTTAGGAAGTTAAATTAAACTAGTTGAAAGTTTCCGGAATAATATCAAATGAAAACATATTAAACAAAAATGTTAGGAATACATTAAGAAATGAAAAAAGCTATTGTCAATGAAAATTAATTTATCGAAAATTAAACAAATAGTTTCGGTGATTCTAGACACGGAACTTCAATAAAGCAGTTGTCCTATTATAATATTGACTTTAAACTTGTACTGGTATTGTCCAACATCGAGTAAAAGTAATTACAGAAAATCTTTTTTAATAAAAAAAATTCCTTCCTAGACTTTTAGAAGTTTGAAAGAAATGAAAAAATATTTGATAACTTTTTGGAAGTCTTTTCAAGTTTGAAACTAACATTTATCTCTTCAAAACTTCTGAAATTCCTAATGACCTTTTAAAATGATTCGAAGTTTTCCGACATATTTTTAAAAAATCAGAAAAATTACTTAAAATCCTCTAGATCCATTTTTGATAATTTTAATTTATTCTTTTGAAACCTTTTGAAATACTTGAAATTTATCTTTGAAATATTCTACACTTTTAGAAAAAAAGCGGTGCTGGAACCGGGATAGACTGGATGTCCAGAAATGTTGGGTACAACTAGCCCAGCTATGAAAAATATTTGATTACTCATCCCGAATTTCGGGATAACGAGACACTTGGTTAAAAATTCCTAAGCAGCTTCTTTTCTTCGAAATCTTCAGAAACCTACATTTTTTTCACATTTTTTAAAACCTTTTAATTGTAATACTTTATTTAAAGTTTATGAACTACAATTTTTTCGTCTTTACTGTCTTAATATTTTAATTTAAATGATGAACAAAAATGTTTTCAGAAATGTGTATCAAAGACTCTAGAAGATAACAAAAACGTGAACAAATTTTTTTACAGAAGCATCTTTAAATTCCATGAGAATTCAAAAAAAATTTGATATATGATTTTTAAAATGTTAGAGAAATACCGAAAAATAATTTTGTTAACATATCAAGCAGTTTCAATAGAAATTCTTAGTAAAACTCAAATATATTTCGAAATTCACCCAACGAAATTTTTCCATTTGACCAAAATTCAAATAGGATTATTTTCATAATTACAATTTTTTTTTTTAAAGAAATTCGCAAGTTATTTTTGGAATTCCTAGTAGATTTTAAATAGATTTCAAGATCATCTCAATAACATTTTCAGGTTGGATGCTTCAATAGTGGAAAAAATGTCCCGGTCATTCCCTGGCGTTTTCCTGGTTCGCAAAAAATTGTCACCGTAATTGTAATTAGAAAGAACCGTGCAACTATTCAAGCTATGTAATTCAGTTAATCTTAGTAAATTTAAAATGAAAATGTAGCAGCAATTTAAATAGAATCCTGGCCAACGGGCATACCACGCTGAAAAAACCAGTTCTCGTCCGATCACTGAAGTTAAGCAGCGTTGGGCGCGGTTAGTACTTGGATGGATGACCATCCGAGAATACTGCGTGCCGTTGGCCCGTCGTGGGTGTGGTGAGCCCACACTTGTAGTTATTTACTACAAGAAACTATCCACCTAGAAACACTACCCGAATCGGGTAGTGTCACGCCTACCCTGAAAGGGAAATGGCTTAATGGTATACTACTATACTACTGATAATCAAAATCGATTCGAATATAATTCTTGTTAATTCAAGTGGAATTCTAATCAATTTTAATACGGAAAATATATTTAGTATTTAGTATTGTAATGATTATAGAATTTTCGTATTAAAAAATACGATTTTGTAGGTCTCTTTGAAAGTCAGTACCTTTTTTATGTTGAAGAGGAAAACGGTAAGTTCTGTTAAAAAAAGGGCAAAAAAGATTTTCCGAGCAGTTCAAGAATGTACAATTTTCTCTAGAATATATTTTATCTCTGTGAGTCGTATCAAAAAATATTCGAAAGCGACTTTCCAGGTCTTTCAATATTAATAGTTATAATAATTTTGCAGACTTCTTTTATATTTCACGTTGTTTGGCTGAAAATTTGAATCTTCGATTTTTTTCAATGACAGTTTTGATGTTTAGAAGAAAAGAATGGAAAGAAAAATGGAATTTTTAGTTTTTGAAAAGCGCTCTCACGATTAAGATAAAAATGAAATGAAAGTTCCATTCGACAATTGAAAAATCTCGAATAATAAGTTTCCCGACCATTTATAATATTATCGAATTTCAAAATTTTCGATGATAGATAATTTCCGAATCTTAACAATTACAAATCCCTCAAATAATAAAATAACAAATAAAATAATCTTCTATCATTAGCATATTCTTATTTTATTGTTTATTGAATATTAAAACAATTGAATTGAATTTAATAATAATTTCGTCAAGTTAATTTCGACGATTATCTATTATCAGGAATTTTAAAATACAGCTATATCATAAACTGTCTAAAATTTCTAATTGTCCTCCCTAAAAATCTTTCAAAATTGTTAGAATTTTTCTTGAACATTTAAAAAAAAATTCAACATTAAAAAAAATTGCCGCGAAATCTTTCAGATTCTTTTTGAAAATTTAAAAAATCGTTTGAAATGTTTTGAAGTGATTTTGAATTTTCTTTTATAATTGTTTAAAATGATGAAATCAATTTTTCTATTTAATTACAGCAGGAATAATTTAATATATTATTTTAGATTTTAATGATTATAGTATATCGAAACCATCATTATTATAATGAAGTAATTTGTATTATACGATATACGAACAAATTTCTAACTTTCCACTAAACTCTCGGTAATGGATTTTCTTTCCCTAATTACTTTATTTGATGTCAATCACCAGAAAGAGATTCATCAAAGTATTCTTATCGAAAGACTAGGTTTTATTTATCCATAAACTTGTTGGTACAAGTCAACATAAAATTGAAATATCATCGTGAAATGAAAGTATTCGCTTAAAAGATATCATACATGTTGGTGACCATTCATTTTGATAGCATTTTATTTATTGATTGTATCATTCTCTTGTATTTCAGGAGGATTTTAAGATAAAAATTAAAACAATTCTGTAGACTTTTATGAAAAAAACCCACTTTTTTGTGTTTGATTAATTATTTCGAATGCGGTCCATGCCTTTTGGAAAAATTTAATTCATTCCATACTAAGCACGCAAAAAAAAACATATTTTTTTCAAAAGGCGCCAAGAAATTGTTTTCATATTTATATTAAAATATTGTTGGGATGTTGAAGAACTATAATCAATTTTAAAAACCTACCATGTGCTTTCAGACTGATTTGATAATTTGGTATTTATTAATTCACAGTAAATACTGCATCAATTTGATCCCGACATTGGATGGAAATTATATCCAAAGCTTTTATCCATACTTTTTAAAACTATAATTGATGATTGTTGCTCTACTGAAAATATTTCTTTAAACAAAAAAGTATTTTTTCTTCATATTCAACCCAAAATTTATCAAAACTAGCGAACAATTTCTTTGTCTGCGTATATGAAAGGAATTATTTTTAACGGAAATAAAGTGAGATGAAATAGATTAAGTGTGTGCATAATTTTAATTTTTTCATATTGAAGCAACATGACTTGCAAGCACTTCATGTTGGTTAAGGTGACGTAATCTATTAACAAGTTTCACAATATTTTCTTCTTACTGATTGAATAAAGCCGACGGTGTCACACAATCGCGTCCTTTTATTAAACTTCTCTTTTTATCACGTTTTCTGTTTCTATAAAATTCTTTAAATGTCAAAGTCATAAGAAAATGGCGCATTTTTTTGGTATGAAGTTACGTATGGAGACATACAGTCCGATAAACTCCCGACATTTTAGGCTAAGAACGACAGCTCTGGGTTTTCGAGAAAAACGCATTTGAAGTTGGTTAATGCCATTAGGGCACGTTATATATGGGTCATTCCATATCAGATTTACAATCAAAATTTTGATTCACCTGAAAAGTTTTTTCCTCATTCTAGAAAGGAAAAAAAATGACACGTATTTTTTGTTTTCAATATGATATGTAAATTTTCTAAGTTATTGATTTTTTTATTTTTTAAGTGCAAAAAATGTTTTTTTCAATACTGCTTCTTATACTCAACGAAGAGTATAGAATACATAAATAAAATATGCCATGGGATCTACTATCAAGTCCATGCTTTGATGAAAACTCAGAAACGGTATTTAGTACTTTCTATGCAAAAATTAAGTAAACAAATGGAATTATCTCAAAAGGGACATGTTTGAATTGAATCATTTTTTGTGTAATTTGTTCGTTAAGTACACAGAACTATGTGTCAAAATTTTGGCGTGGACTGTTTAATACTTTTCGAGAAAAAAAATTTTTTGTGTGACCGCCCGCTCGACTCTAGGCTTCGCGTTGCACGCTCCAAGCGTGTAGTCACACAAAAAAAAATTTGTCTCGAAAAGTATTAAACGGTCCACTCCCAAATTTTGACACATAGTTCTGTGTACTTAACGAACAAATTACACAAAAAATTATTCAATTCAAATATGTCCCTTTTGAGATAATTCCATTTGTTTACTTAATTGTTGCATAGAAAGTACTAAATACCGTTTCTGAGTTTTCATCAAAGCATGGACTTAATAGTAGATCCCATGGCATATTTTATTTATGTATTCTATACTCTTCGTTGAATATTAGAAGCAGTATTGAAAAAAACATTTTTTGCACTTAAAAAATAAAAAAATCAATAACTTAGAAAATTTACATATCATATTGAAAACAAAAAATACGTCTCATTTTTTTTCCTTTCTAGAACGAGGAAAAAAATTTGCAGGTGAATAAAAATTTTGATTGTAAATCTGATATGGAATGACCCATATGTTTCCTTCAAACATAAAAATTACTCACTAACGATCACTTACAGAAAAAAAGTATGATATTGCTGGACAAAGCATATATTAGAGTATATGATTATTTCTTGAAACCCCAAAATCAATATTTTTTACCCTTGTTCACATAAACGCGAATATCTTCGAAATACGACCGACATAGTGGGCCCTTTTCTAATGGACCGTCACAATTATATAGATGTACTTGCTCTCTAAACTTTAATCAGTTAGGTTTTTTACTGATTCCTTCCTGGGACTTAATTCTAGCTGTCCATCAGTCATTTTTCACTGATAAATCAACCAGACTCACTGATTCATCAGGAAAAATAGGTGATTTATAGTTAGAATTTAGTCACTGACTGCAATTATTAAAAGATTTAACTAATTTTTGTTTCGTTATTTCTAAAGAAATTTTGGTGCGAATAGACTAACTGGACACGGTACTATCTACCATTATCTAGTATAGTGCTAGGGCCAATACGGAAAACTCCATAATACTAGCCCTGGATGAGTTGGAAATGGTTAAGTTTTACGGAAAATTCCGAATAGTACAGAGTCCGATTTGATAAAACAGGGATTCCTTTCAAGTTTTTTCAAGCTTTAGTCTTGAAAATTACATTTGCGAAAAAAGAAACTTGTTAAACCGAATAAAATATATTTTTTAAATTAAGTATAACAATAAAGAGTATGAAAATATCAAACGAAAAGATAAATGGATGGCTGTATTAGCCAGAGGCCGCATTGGCGTAGCCAAGGTTTAGTATGGGGTGTTAGAAATCTTCGGCTAATGAAACTGTGATGAAAATTCGCAGTTTGAAATTAGACAGCTAAAGCATAATTTCTCAATAATTAAATAAATTCCGTATTGAAACTAAAAAGCCTTCACTTTACTGAATACTGTTTTTTTACTAACTTTAAATTTTGACAATAGATTTTTAATAGAAATAATATAAAAATCTGTTTTTCGTTTCAACTCCTAAATTATTCTGCAGTCGTTCGAAAATCGAAGGGCGCTTTTATATAAAGCCAGATAGCTCTAATGTGATCTTGATGTAAGGATAAATGAAGGGTGTCGCGGCAATAGCATTTAAGTCCATCGGGACAACTTTTTCACGCAGATAGAAAAAAACCTTCTTAAAAATCGGATTCTCAAAAAAAAAAAAAAATAATAATAATAATAAAAAAAAGGAAATGAGTTCGAGATTTGATGGTTGTCCACAGATCTAAATAGACAAAATTTCGAAAAAGTTAATAATTTTTCGAGATACAGATCGTCCAAAATCGACTGCTGTTCAAACCGTGGATTTTTTTTTGGATCCTAGTTTACATAAAACATATTTCTCAAATATTATTTAAAATTGATTGGAAAATACAACAAATAGTGTTATTTTTGTACAAAATATTTAGTTTATTTGAATTTTGTAACTATTTAATACAGTTTAGCCCGCAAGTATTTCTTTTTCTACAAACTCAATCCATTTCCGGTTTCATTTTCCCGGTATTCAGTTTTAAAAGCCCACTTCCAATTCAAATTTGAATATATCCTTCCACGACCACGTTCGATAGAATTATAGGGAATTTTTAAGCCAATAAAACGTGTTTTGAAAAAAATGGCTAAAAACTAAAAATACGCATCCTAGCGTAAAGTAGTTTTGAGCAAATTTGAACATATAATTTAGGCGAAAAATTCTGTTTAATGAAATCTTATCGTAGCTTGTGTGACAAATTGGCAGCTCTCTTTCAAATTTTTAGATCTTTATTGAGTGTCCAATTTTTGTCCATCCCTTTTCTTTCGTATCTTGTATAGTTTGATCGCAAAATAAAATTTTTGATTTTTCATTACTTTTTGTGCGAACAAAATTTGAATTTTCGATTTTTCAAGAAAATTCAAGAAGTTGTTATGACAATCTTATAGGGTGTTCGAACAGAAATGTTTTTCACATGTTGAACTTTTTTCATACCGGGCGTTGTTTGGCTTAAAATTTGGATTTTTTTCTATTTTTTTTTATTCTGTAAATTTTATAACTCTGGTAATTTGTTGTTTATCGAAAAATGTCATGAGAATAAATTTTCCGCCTTTTTCAACAATGCGAACAACCGTACATAGAATTTTAAAATTAATAAATTTAAAGAAGTTTTTTCGGGTTTCAATCGTGTGCAAAAGTACGAAACTTGCCGACGTTTCGTGAACATTACAGTTCACTCCTTCAGGGCTAACCTGAAACTGAAGTTTCAGATTATGTTTTTCTCATATATATATATTCTCTACGATGCCTGTGATTAGCCAGAGCGCTCCATCGTGGGAACAGGTTGAATTTGATTGGCCAATCAAGTCTTTTTCAAAAAAACCGGGAGGATGGAAAGCCAAATCGAATTGGTATGAAATCCATTGTCCCTATTGATGTTATTAGGGGGTTGTGAAATTTCGATTGCCGCTCTATGTTTTCTTGGAAAAACATTGTGCGTTTTTGCGATGATGGTTTTTTTGCCAAATAAAATGTTATGTCCTGTTTCGATATGATGCTCAGCTAGTGCTGATTGCGTGAAATGTTTTAGCCTGACTTCACTCTCGTGTGCCTTCAGACGTTGGCTCACCGCCCTCCCGGTTTCTCCAATATAGACTTTGCCACAAGAACAAGGGATTTTATATACTCCTGGATCACTTTTTTATCCTTTTTTATCTTTAGGTTTGTTTAGAAGTAGTCCTATTTTCGCAGGTGGTTTAAATATGGTTTTGATGTTGTGTTTCTTGAGAATTCTTCCTATTCGTTCTGTGATACACACCACTAACTAACACAGTAAAAAACATCTCTAACCATCATCTAAGCAATGAAATGATTTTAGTTTTATCTAAAGGAATAATTCTGCAGTAGCTCCCTACAAAATCCCGAAAGAAGAAATCATCAGTAATTTGGAATCCGCAATATATACCCTTCTACCAGAAAAAGCGAATGACATACGGCGTGGGACGGCCATTAAGCTAAGCCCAACTTCCTTGCTCAAACTTAACAAAAAAAGAAAAAACAGCTATCAAAGAACTCAATCAGAATAAAGACATCATAATATTACCCGCAGAAAAAGGAAACACAACAGTAATAATGTATGAAGAAGTCTCTAACAACCAAATCATGGACCTTCTAACTGACGATATATATGCAAAACTTGAAAAAGACCCCACAACAACAATAGTCAGCAAACCAAAAACCCTTCTAAAAGACTCAACACTTGACAGCGAAACAATATCTAAATTAATACCTACTAATCCCATCTCTCCAAAACTTTACGGACTCTCAAAAATCCACACAAACAAGATTCCACTCAGACCTATCGTCAGCGCAATAGTCTCGCCAACTTACAACCTAGCACGCTTCCTGGTCAAAGAACTGAATCCTTTCACAGGAAACTTTATCACACATGTCCAAAACTCTTTTGACCTCATCAGAAAGATACAACAGATCCACATTCAACCCCAAGACATCCTAGTGAGTTTCGACGTAGTATCTCCTTTTACGAAAGTACCTGTCTCTGATAAAATTGATATTATCAAGTCCTTCGCAAACTTCCCCTCCAATCTCATATCTTTAATAGAACACTGTCTCAATAATACCTACTTCTCTTTCAATAATCAATTCTAGGAACAAACCTCAGGAGCCGTAATGGGATCTTCAATCTCACCTGTAGTAGCCAACATCTTTATGGGAAATCTAGAAACTAAAATCTTTAACCAATCTAAGCTTAAACCGGAATTTTTGTGCCGTTTTTGACGACACTTTTGTCATCTGGAGACATGGACTAGATGAACTAAACAAGTTTTTCGATTTCATAAATCGATTACACCCTAATATCCAGTTCACCATGGAAATTGAAGAAAACGGTGAATTGCCTTTCTTGGACGCACTAGTTTACAAAAGATCAGAAAAGACCTTAGGACATGAAGTTTACAGAAAACCCAACCACACAAACAGATGCCTACATGCCTCCTGCCACCGCCACTCATCTCAAAAACAATCAGTAATCAACTCCCTTGTATGCAGAGCTCTCTCCATAACAGATAAAGATAACTTACAAAAGCAATTACAAAACGTTAAACAAATCCTAATACAAAACGATTATAAAAACAAACAGATTGGTAAAGCTATAAGAAAATACACTTAAAAAAACAAGTCAACACCACCTACTGAAGAAAGAGAGAGAAAAGCGGCCAGCATCCTACCCTAAATTCAAGGTATCACAGAACAAACAGGAAGAATTCCCAACATACACAACATCCAAACCATATTTAAACCAGCTGCGAAAATAGGACAACTTCTAAACAACCCTAAAAATTAAAAGGCTCCTTTCTGTGATCCGGGAGTATATGAAATCCCTTGTTCTTGTGGCAAAGTCTATACTGAAGAAACCGGGAGTGCGGTGAGCCAACGTGTGAAGGAACATAAGAGTAAAGTCAGGCTAAAACGTTCTACGCAATCATTACTAGCTGATCATCATATCGAAACAGGACATAGCATTTCATTTGAAAAAACAACCGTCATCGCAAAAACGCACAATATTTTTCCAAGAAAACATAGAGAAGTAATCGAAATCTTACAAAACTCTAATAACATCGATAGAGACATTGGATATAATACCAATCCCATTTGGCTTTCCGTCCTTCCGGGCTTTTTAAAAAAGGCTTGATTGGCCAATCAAATTCGACCTGTCCTCACAATAGGGCGCTCTGGCCAATCACAGGCATCGTAGTGAATATATGTATAAGAACAACATAACCTCAAACTTTAGTTTCAGGTTAGCCCTGAAGAAGTGAACTGCAATGTTCACGAAACGTCGGCAAGTTTCGTAGTTTTGCACACGATTGAAACCCGAAAAACTTCTCTAAATTCATTAAAATGAATCATCGTGTAAGCATTAAATCTATTATTAATTTTAAAATTCTAAAAGACAGTGGTCTCAAAAATTTTAAAAATGTTCTAACTTTTTGAATTCTGATCCAAAATGGCTGGCTAACGGACATAGCCTTCATTTTGGGACACTTGAAGAGCATGCTAAAGCCCAATCCAATGTGTCAATTATTTCGAAAGTTATCGTGCTAATAAACTAAAAATCTGCAGATAGATCTACCCACAGAAAGAAATATTCGTAAAAATCTGTTGTTCAGGTTCAGGGGGACTCAAAATGTGGACATTTGACAAAAACGGAGGGTGGCAGGGGGTTAAATTTTACACAAATCTAATACCTTCTCTGATGAGAATGTAAAAATTGAATAGTATAGGTTAATTTCCATTAATAAAAAGTATTTCCAATAAAAAACTAATTTTTAATCAAAGAGATAAATTTTTAACCAGAAGGATAAATTTTCAACCAAGAAGGTTGATTTTCTACCCAAAAAGATTAATTTCTAATGAAATTTCCAAAATTATCAAAGAAATATTTAAAATTTTAAGGGAATTTTCAACCTAATAGTTGAATTTTCAGCCAAAGAAATGAATTTTCAACCTACAATAATGATTTTATACTATTAAAGTTCTGTTTTTAACAAAATAAAGGAATTTTTAACCAAATAATTGAAGTTTATTCTAAAGAAGATAAATTTCCAACAAAACATGGAATAATTCAATTTTCAGTTGAAAAAATTTATTTTCACAAAAACAAAAATGTAAACAAAATAGTTAAATTGAAAGAAAAGAGGATTTTCAACTAAAATGATGAATCAGCAACCAAAAAAGATTAATTTCCGAAAAAGTAGTTTTACTTTCTACTAAGTAGTTGAAGTTCCGAAGAAAAAAGATGAATTTTCAAATGAAATATAATAGTTGATATTTCAACCAAAAAGATTTAAATTTTAATCTAAACAGAGCTGCATCCCACCCAAAAAGACGAATTTTCAACAAAATATTTTAATCCTCAACCAAAGAAAAACCACGCGTCCCATCAAAAAGTGATTGCTTACAAATTTGTAGATTTTTTTGTAACACACTTTTTGTTGATTCATTTTTTTTCGCTCTTTTTTGGGTAAAAAAATTTTCTCTATTTATTTTTTTTTGTGTCTTGTGTCTTTTGTCTAAAAATATAATCTTTCTATTTTTAATGCGGCTTTTTTACAAATGAAACAAAAACTACGCGTCATATCACAAAGTGATTTATGAAAAATTTGTAGATCTTTTTTAATAACGCAATTTTTGCTAAAACATCTGTTTCTGTATCTTGTATAGTTTGGCCGCGAAATGGGATTTTTGATTTTTCATTATTTTTTGTGTGGTCAAAATTTAAATTTTGGATTTTCCAAGAAAATTCAAAAAGTTGTGATAATCTTGTAGGGTGTTCAAAACGCAAGGTTTTTTTTCCTGTGACTTTTTTCCATATCGTGCGCTTTTTGGCTTAAAATGTTCATTTACGTTTTTTTTTTGAATTTTGTAAAAGCTATAACTCCAGTAATTTTTTTATTAACAAAAAAAGTCATAGAGATAAATTGAACGTCTTTTTGAGTGCTGCTGACTAACAGATAGACAGACAGACACATTCGTAAAAACCAGTTTTTCGGATTCAGGAGGTCTTAAAACGTGAACATTTGACAAAAAATGGGGGGGTGGGGGGGGGGGGGGGAATTTCACACAAATCTAATACCTTCTCTGATGAGAATGTAGAAATTCTTATTTTTCTTAACTTTGTGCAAATAATCAGAAGGCACTATTTTGAAAATGGAAACAGGCTAGGTCAGGTTTACGATTTCAGAATATGACTTTCTTAATGTTTCAATAGACTAAGGAATATCACATCATCGCCATATTTTATTAGATTGTCCTATTTTTCACTTTTTCCATATTTATAAACTTCTTTTAATTACTACATGCAGACGTAAGATAGATGTCCCAGTAATCGGGACGGTCTTTTGAGGTGTAAAGCCAGAGGTAAGTATTTTCCGCATAAAAGTATAATCCTAACATATTTTTAAGTAAGTTTGAACAGTGCTTGTTGTGAAAACCAAATTAGTTTTTTTCATACAAATAGTGCACATGGGTAAAAAAATTAATTACTATTGCCGGTGGCGATGAATCACGAAGCGTGGAAAATAACGTAACATTTAGGTTAGGAAAGGCGTTTCTTTGCTTAAGCTTTTAATACGTCAAGAAATTACTTCATTGGGGCGAAAATTATTTTTTTGTAATAAAAAATAATTTTTGTTTCATAAAATTAAGTAAAATCTTTATTTAGTACCTTCATGTTCGAGAAATATCCGTCACGATTATAGGGACGTTTTAAAAGCAAAGTTGCACGAGTAATCGTGACCGGTCAAGAATACTAGGACGACTCTGTAGAAATTTTATTTCCATATTTCATCACAAATACTAATGTAATTAATTTCGGAAAGGCGTGAAATAAAATCGGAGAACTGACTTGTTACTGTGAGCAGTAATCGTAAAATAAATTAGTGCTTAAAACTGGAAAAAGGTGATGTAAAATATTGGCATGACTTTAGTGATTTCATTATCAATTTTTTAGTTCCTTATCATTTTTCAGTGAAGTTAATATTCATTGAGTAGTTTTTCATTACCTAACATTAATCTCTACTGCATAATATAAAGAAAAATGTCTGATAGATATATAATTATTGATAGTTTTAATATTTTGACAACGTAAACAGAACAGAACCTCCAAATACACATGATTTTTTTAGTCACTGCAATTTATCAAATTTCGCCATTGTGTTTATAATTTATGTTGCAAAAAAGTTAATTATATAAATTACCAGTGTGTAAGTTATTTACTACAAGTTATTAACCTAGAAACACTACCCGAATCGGATAGTGTCACGCCTACCCCGAAAGGGAAATGGCTTAATGGTATATATATATATATATATATATACCAGTGTGTAAGTTTTTCTATCCAAAAATACACTTGAAATACACCTCCAAATCGCTAAAAACTGATTTCAAGAAAACTTAACCTTTTTCACGAAAACTGGGATAACGACTCACGATTACTAGTACATGGCAGATCTGGAAATCACGATAACTGGTACATCGGTGCTTTTTGACTTTTAATTGTTTATAAATAAAAAGTAATATTAAATATAATGTAAAAACAAGTTTTATAATATTCTAGGATGTTTAATGCTTCAATCAGTACCAATCATTTTTTAAATAATCCTTCCAAAACAATTTTCTAAATATTCGAAGTCAATGAAATCTCTTATGGTCACGATTACTGGGACGTTGACCTTAAATAAGTTTATATATTTTTAAAAAGCAATCGCTTGTTTCTCACTATTGAATTAGGAAATATCTTGAATAATAGAATAAGTAATTTTTTACTAATCTTCAGTGGCCTACTTGTCGCTAATCGATTCTGTGAAATTTCACTAGCGATTAGTTGAGTTTTAACAATTTTGATTCAGCGAGGCAATAAAGTATCTTTTACGTAAGAAAAAAGCTATAGAATAAAAATAAGTTTTTTAAGACACTTAAGTTCATCCTTACACATGGCAAATAATTTTTAGAAAGTTTGCTAAATAATTGCAATTGTCTATGGAAAATTATAAGAATGTAGCGTTTTTAAATTGGAGACAGGCTACTTCACGTTTATGATTTCACAATATGGCCTTCTTATTGTTTCAATAGAGTCGAGAATGCTACACCATCGCGTTATTTTTTTTAAACTTTATATTTTCCACGTTTTTCTTTTTTATAAACTTTTTTAATTATTATAGACAGTCCTAAGTAAATTTATTCATTTGTAACAAGCAATTAGTTGCTTTCCACTATAATATTAGGAAATATCTCGACTAATCGAATTATTAATTTTACTATTAGTCTTTGGTGCTTCACATTTTGGTCATAGAAGCTGTAAGATTTTACTAGTGAATAGGTAAATTTTACCAGTTTTTTTTAGAGAGACCTCAAAATGTTTTTTTGCACAAGGAAGAGAGGTATACAATTACAATAACCTTCTTTAGGAAAATTTCTTATTTCATACCTAACTAAACTATTTTTTTTTTCAAAAATTCCCTGTTCCAAATCACAATTATAATTTTTTTCGAGAGTCTTCTCTTGCAACTAAAAATCATTATTCTTTTGAGGAATCCTAGGTTACAAGACAAAATTAATGTAATTCTTTAGAAAAATTCCTTGTTTCAGATATGAATTATAATTGATTTTCGAAAATTCCCTATTCTTAGTCAAAATTGTAATTCTTTCTGAAAATTCCTTATTTACAATTCAATTGAACTTTTTTTTTTAAATTCCCCGTTCCAACTCCAAATTATAATTCTCCTCAAAAATTCACCGCTTCAAGTCAAAATAATAATTCTTTTGGAACATTCCTTGTCTCAGATCTACAGTAGAATTATTGTTCAAAAATTTCCTGTTGCCAATCAGAATCATAATTTTTCTGAAGTCCGTTTGAAGTGAAAATTGTAATTCGTTTAAAAAATTATTTTTTCCAGATCTGAATTATAATTTTTTTTCAACAATTTACTCTTCCAAATCAGAATCAAAATTCTTTTTGAAAATTCCCCTTCCAAAGACAAATTTAGTGTAAATAAAAAAAAAATCGTTCTTTCAGATCTGAACTATAATTGGTTTTTGAAAATTCAATGTACCAACTCAGAATCATAATTTTTTTAGAAAATTCATGTCACTAAGCATAATTAGAATAATAGAAGAAAAATTCAGATCAACATTTATTTTCCAAAGTTTTCTAGAAATTCGCTTAAATCTTCTGAAATTTCTGATGCTATATTACATTATTTACTGGAGCAGTGTAACCAAATTTTTTATCTGCTCTTCTTCAGATTATGTACATAAATGGACCTTGGAAAAACTAGGCCTCGGCTAAATGAAAATCTCATTCGATAGAAGAAATATTTCACGAAATATTGTATTATTACAAACCGTTTCAAAAGACTCGTTTTAAATGAAATATTTATACTTCTCCACGCAGATCGAACGTGAAAGAAGACAAGCAATTTTAGAATGTACCTACTATATGCATTCTTAGATGGCAAACATGGGCATTTTCCATTTCCTCACGCTCAAATTCTATTCGATGAGAATCGTGATATTTACCAATTAAATTTGATTTAAAGATTCCAAATTCCTCCTAGAAAGCTGGACTAACCATGATCTGTTCAAATCATGGAAACAGAGGTAGCTTCTTTTTAAGGAAAAAAATGATTTTAGACATTGCAATTACTTTTTAAGTAGTTTTTAATTTAGTTTTCAAATCATTTGCCCTAAATTGGAACATTATAGTTTATCAATAATTAGAAAGTTAAAGGGATGGTTGAAGGAGGGTGAGGGGCAGAGAAAATAGGGGACAGGGGTTGTTTAAGCCGATCACTTGATGTTTTTAATCATGCAATCATTTTCAAAAAATACTATAAAAAACACAATTTCCAACCAATTATTCTTCTTATGTAACAAATGACATAAAATGGAAAATCGGAGAAAAATATGCATCCAAACATCAATATATTCGGCACATTTAGAGGCCAATATATATACAAATTAATAACATTTTATTTCAAATTGGAAATTAGTGAAGTACATAATAGGTTTACTTGAGACATGTTGTTGAGATTACTAAATTATGTTCTGCTTTATTTTTTATAACACCATAAAACTGTATTATTAAAAAAAAAAAAAAAAAAAAATGTAATATTTTCGCAAAGAATATTTAACAAACGCAAGATAGAAGTATAAAGAGACATTTTTCTATAACATTTTTAGAGAAACAATGTTGTTCTTTCAAATTTTTTCTTATCTGGTGTCGCCTTAGCAAAAAACGTGCATTTTTTTAAACAAAAAAAAATCTCTTCAGGTGAATTGACTTTACGTATTGTTCCGAGTATTCTGTTACAACAAAATATGCCGGATTCTAATTTTCTCTTCTGGCATATTTTGCAGGATTTCAATTTTCTCGTCCGAGAGACGTTGGAAAGGGGTAAGAATGTGACCTAGATTAATTCTGTGATTGTTACAAATAATTATAAAATAGTAAATGGTGTGGTATAGGAAGAGGTTTTCATATACAACCGTTGCTGAAAGTTTCAATTTTGTTTCTAATATGGCCGAATGATCAGTTGAATAGCTGGAAAGCCAACAAATCTTAAGAATCCATAGAAATCGAAAGTCAACCAAGTCTTATCAACCAAAATTTGGACCGCATATATTTCCATCAATTACCATCATTTTAGAAATGTATGGAAAGTTTGATAAATTATCATAATTTATGAAATTTTTGGAAATTCATTAAATTTGTGAAGTTTGTGGAAATTTGTAAAAATTTATGAAATATAGGCTAATTTAAGGAAATTTCAGAAATTCATGGTAATAAAACGGTAATTTTTGATAACTTTGATAACAGTTCTGTTAGGAGCATAAATTGAGGTTCGAATTTTGGGTCGAATGACTTTCGATTTCTATGGATTTTTAAGGTTTGTTGGCTTTCCAGCTATCCAACTGATCATTCGTCCATATTAGAAACGAAAGTCAAAATTTCAGCAACGGTTGTTGACTGAAACCTTTCCATTTAGTACGACATTTACTATTTTATAATTATTTGTAACAATCACAGAATTAATCTAGGTCACATTCTTACCTGTTCATTTTTTTGAAAGTTTTGGAAATTTGTGGAAGTTTATGATCATTTATGAAAGATGTGACGTTATCAAAAATATGCTGGAAGAGAAAATGAAAGTGCGGATAAATCTGCCGGAAGAGAAAATTAAAATCCGGTAAAATATGCCGGGTCCGTACACAGTACCAAGGAGCAGATGGAAGGCATGAGGGAGGACTTGAGAATCAGAGATGAGAAATGAGAAAAGTAGGTGAAAGAGCTGAGAGAGAGAGTAGATGGGTTAGAGAGGGAAAGAAAAGAAAAAGAAGTTAAAATAAAACATATGGAAGAGGAGATTAGGGTGTGGAAGGAAAGGACGGAAAAAAGGCTTGAGAGTTGAAAATGGAGAGAAAGGAGAAGGCAGACAGGAGAAATAATATTGTGATAAGAGGGTTGAAGATGAAGAGCGGGGAAGAAAGGGAGGGCGTGGAAGCGCTGCTACAGAGCATAGGGTGGAATAAAGGCAGGGTAGGGAAAGTTAAGTTGGAGGGGAGAAAGGAGAAAGAAGTGGCGGTTGTGGAGTTGCAGAGCTGGCAAGAAAAGTTGGGGGTAATGCGAAATAAAAATAGGATAAAGGATAAGGAAGTTTTCATCTATCACGATTTGACGAGAAAGGAAATGGATGTACAGAGAATGCTGTACGACGGGGCTAGGAGGGAGAGGAGTGTAGGGAGATCGGCGAAGGTAGGATATCGGAAAATAAAAATAGACGAGAAAATGTGGGTGTGGGACGAGGAGAAAGAGGTGTTGAAGGAAGGGCAGGGGAATTTGTTTCGTAGGAAGTAGGGTGGTGGGGGTAATGCAGGGTAGAGGAGTTGTGAAGGTGCTTTACTGGAACAGTGGAAAGAAAGGAATGGGATAGAATAGAGCCAAAGCTGCCAAGGGGGTATAGGTGAAGACTCCAGGAGGCGGTCAGAGTGAAGAAGAGGGGAAGGGCTAGTGGGGGAATCATAACGGGGGTTAGAGATGGATTAAAGGAAGAAGCTCACGGAGAGGAAGAGGGGGAGGGAATGCAAATGAGGAAAGTGAAGATAGGAGGGGTAACGGGTAAGTTTGTGACAGTGTGCAATAAGGATAGGGTGGAAAGAATTAAAGAAAGGGTGGAAGGCCTGGTAGGTGAAAGAGAGGAGGGTATTGTGGTACTGGGTGGGGACTTTAAGGCAAGGATGGTGAGGGAAGGGGGCCTTCACAGGGAAGGGGAGAACTTCGAAAGGAATTCGAAGAATAGGTCAATAAATAAGAAGGGGGAGATTCTAAGGGACTGGATGGAGGATAGAGGCTGGGCGGTGGCAAATGGTATGGCAACTGGGGACGAAGAGGGAGAATACACATATGTAGGTAGTAGTAGTAGAAGGGAGGGTAGAATCAGACCATCAGCCGTTAGGGTTGTGGATAAGTGGTGAGAACGGCGGAAGACAAGGTGGGGAAGAAGTGTTGACGGGGAAGAGGGTTAGCTGGACGAGGGAGGCGATAGAGAAGTATAAGGAGCAGTTAGGGAAGGTACGCTTCGAAGGGGTGACGGTGGAAGAGATATGGGAGGATTTAAAAGAGAAAGTGAAAGGGTGCGTGCAAAAGAAGGTATTCAAAAAGAAGAAGAAAGGAATGGTGAAGCCGTGTTGCGATAGTGAATGTGAAAAGACGAAAAGGAAGGTGAAGAGGAAGTATAAGAAGTGGAAAGAGGGTACTGCGAAAAGGGAGGAGTACGTTTAAATGAGGAAGGGGTTTAGATTGATGTGTAAGAAGAAAGAACAGGAAAAGGAGAAAGAGCTGGAGGAGGAGTTAGGAAGTCTTGAGACAGAAATGGACGTCTGGAAGATAATAAATAGGTTTAGGAAGCGTAGAGTAGGGATAAGCGAGAAGATAGGGAGTGAGGAGTGGAGGGAGTTTCTTAAAGAATCATTTCAGGGCTCAGATTCAAGGAAGAGAGATGATGGGAGTAGAATAACGGGGGAGGCAGAGATGGAGGAGTTGAATGACGAGGAGATGGAGAAACAGGTAAGGAAGTTAAGAAGGTCAAAATCAGCAGAGCTGGATGGGCTAGAGAACGAAGCATGGCTGTTTAGTACACAAGAGGTTAGGGAGAGGCTAAAGGAGGTAGTGTAGAAAGTATGGACGGGGGAGGGATTCCCACGAGGGTGGAGAGAAGGGTTAATAGTGCCTCTGTATAAGAAAGGAGATAGGGATACGCAGGAAAATTATAGGGGGATTACGCTAATGAATACGGCGTATAAAGTAAAAGAGATGGTGGTGGCGGAGAGGCTGCGGAAGGATGTCGAGGGGAAAGGAATATTGCCAGAGACGCAGGCGGGCTTTAGGGCAGGTAGGAGTACTATCGACAATATCTACGTTCTGCAGCACGTGGTAGATAGAGAATTAGCAAAGAAGGGGTCGAGAGTGTACGCGTTTTTTGTGGATCTAAAAGGCGCGTTTCCGTCGGTGGATAGGGGGAGGTTGTGGGAAGCGATGGAGGAGAGGGAAGTGGAGAGAGGCCTGATCGAGAGGTTAAGGGAGATATATGAAGAGACCAAAGATAAGGTAAGAGGAGGACAGGGGATTTCGGAGGGATTCTGGATGGATAGGGGGTTAGGGCAAGGGTGTCCGCTTAGCCCAACGCTTTTTGCGATTTTAATTGCGGATATGGAAAGTAAGCTGGAGGCCGAAGTGGTAGGAGGAGTCAGGATAGGAGGGGTTAGAATTCGGTCTCTAGCGTATGCAGATGACATAGTGTTATGATTTTCAGAAAAGGAGGTGGAAGGGATAAGGAAGGGGAGTGGAAGTGGAAGGGAAAGGCGGGGCATGCGGTGAAAGAGTTTGTGTACCTGGGCTTCTTGTTTCGGAGGAATGGCGGAGTGGATGGTCACATGAAAGAGAGAGTGAGGAGGGCAAACGTGGTGATGAGGCAGGTGTGGGGGTTGGGAAAGAAGTTATTCGCAGATGATTTTGGAAGGAGAATGAAATTGTTCGACTCGCTAGTGATAAGTGTGCTATTATATGGAGTAGAGGTGTGGGGGTGGAAGGAAAGCGAGGAGGTAAATAGGATACAGGAGAGATATGTAAAGTGGACACTGGGACTGGCAAGGAACACGCCTAATTATATTGTCAGGAGGGAGACGGGGAGAACGAGTGTAGGGATTCTAGCGGGGAGTCGAGCGTGTAAATATGAGGAGAAATTTTTGGAAGAGGGGGGAAGTAAGCTGGTTAGGGAGTGTTGGTGGAAGAAGGAGAACAGGAGAGGGGGTGGGAAGATGGAGGTTGAAAGAGAAAGGTATTTTAGAACGAATGGACTGCAGATGGATGAAGTGAGAAGGATGCATGAGGAAGGAAGGAAGGTATATGAGTTGGTTAAGAAAACAGCATGGAGAGCGAGAAGACAGTAGGGGAAGAGGGAATAAGAGAGACAAGGTTTAATGGGAACTATGTGTGGATTATTCCAAGGACGAGAGCGCAATATTTGTGTGAAAAAGGAGAGAAAGTAAGTCAGGAGCTTATAGCGAGGATGAGGTGTGGGTGCATGGAGGGTTTCAATAGGTTCTGGCTCGCTAGGGAAAAGAGGATGTGTGAACTATGTTGGAAGGGGGAGGCAAGAGTGGAGCACTGGTTGGAGGAGTGCGTAGAGGTTGAGTGAGATAAGAATGGTGGTATTGATGCATGAAAGGGGGGACAAAAGGGCAGTAGCATGGGTGAAGGGAGTTTTGGGTAAGATAGAGAAGAAGAGAAGGAAGGAGGAAGAGGAATGGAGAAGGAAAGATTGTAAATAGAGGAGGAAGTAAATATAAGTAAATGTAAATATTGTAGATAGTAGATAAGTATTATTTAATAGCCGCAGAGGCAGAGTTTGGTAATGCGAGGCAAAGCAAGAAAGTAGGGAGATGCGAGCGAGGCGAGGCGAACCGACGAAGGCAATGCGATAAGAGCGAGCGGCGTTAGAGATAAGGTGTGGAAGGATGTTAGTTTTAAGGGTTAGTTTTAAAAAAATTCTGTAAAAAAACGGATGTGTAAGCCAGTCAATTTTATAAGGCCAGCAGGCTAAAGAATAAAAGTTTATCTATCTAAATAAAAAATAAACAAATAGAAATGTTGAGGATAAATTAAGGAATGAAATAAGCTACTCTTAATTAAAATTTATTAAAAATTAAACAAATATTTCCTTCGAACCTAGTCTCGAGGCGTGCATTTTTTAGGAATATTACTTGTAAATATGTTACCTTGGTGGATATCACGTAGTCTATTTACAAGCATCACAATACTAAATTCTATGAAATATAGTATTATTGCAAACAATTCTATTACAACCCTTTTAAATAAATCTCGATTTCATCTCCTTCACACATCTTGAATATGAAAGATGACGAACTATTTTATAATCCACCTGCTACATGAATTGTTAGTTGAAAAAAATAAAAAATTTCATACCATCACGCTTGAATTTTATTTGATTAGGATTTTGTTATTTATCAATGATATTTAATAAATAGGTTTCAAGTTTGTCCTAGAAAGCTGTACTATCCACGACCATGTTTTAACTTATGAAAACAGAGGTTTTCTTTAAAGAAGAAAATTGATTTCAAGAATTAAAATAATTTTTTAAATATTTTTATATTTATTCAAAAAACCTTATCCCTAAAATAAATCGTAATTTATGAAAAATTAGAAACAATGTTCTCTTGTTCATGGAAGAAGCTTTCAATTTAGAAGCCTCTAAACATATGTAAAGTTTTTCCTTACACATAAGATGAAAATCGAAATTTTCATTTAGTCATGATTCACTGTCATCATTTACAAGAAAAATAACTTGATGAAAAACATTGCTGGAGGTGACGTAGTCTTTTTACAAGTATCGCAATCAGCTTCTAATTGTTTGAATAAAGCTGAAAATCTTACACTATCGCCTTCTTTTATTAAGCTCATCTATTTATAACGATTCACGTTTTTGTACAAATTTTGAACTAGTATATATTACATAGCTTTAAAAAATAAATATACTTTTACTATGTGAACAATTGTATTATTTTCTTTCCAGAATATGCGAGAAACGAAAAAAATCTGAAAATCTGAAATTGCTCTGTAAATATTTAAACACTTATCTTGAATTTAGGAAAATAAAACTTTTAAAAATCTTTACGATTTCTTAAAGTACGGTTTTGTTTCCAAAATATGCGAGAAACCCAAAAAATTTAAAAACTACAACTGTTTTATGAATATTTAAAATCTTACCTTAAAGTGAGGAAAATAAAACTTTTGAAAATCTTCACGATTACTTAAACTACGCCTCTAAGCTACGAAGCAAGACAGATATATGTTTATACATCTTCGAAAAACATTACTTCCAAGTAAAATCTTACATCAATCAGAGATATCGTTTAATAAATTCAACATCATCTAAAAATTAGTTTTCGAGTTGGATCGGGTGTAAATTATGATTCTTTTAAAATTATCTCTTTCAAATCAAAATAATAATTTTTTTTGAAAATTCTTCGTTTCAGATCAGAATTACTATTCTTTCTTGAAAATTCCTTTTTCCGAATTAGAACTGGAGTTTTTGTACGAGAATTTCGTGTTCCAAATCAGAATTGTCAAAAAAAGTCAAAATTTTTGACCTTTTGAAAACTTCATTATTTCAGATTTAGTTAAAAATTGATCTATTTTGTTTAAAAACCAATATTTTTACGTTAAATGCTAGAAATTTAGAGCGTTTTCGATTAAATTTCATATAATTCTCACATTAATTTTATTTAAAACAATTTATTCCATGCCATGCAGTCTATCACCTTTATCAAGTCACCCCATTTTTTCGGAAGACTAGACGGAAACTTTCGATTTGAATCTTTATTCATTTTGAAAGGATTTATAATTTGAACTATTTTGAAAATCAAAAACTTCAACAAAATTTATAATCATAAAGGATGAATGCTCTCATGTAGCATTGTATATTCTTGATTAAATAAAATTGCTGATTTTAAAATTCTTTCAATTTGAGATAATTAAATTTTCAACGATATTCAATTTAAAATATATCCACAATGGAGGCGTGCATTGAAAACTACACTTCAAACAGTACGATGAAAATATGAATTTGTTAATTATTTAGTGATTAAATTTGAAATAATTCGATTCTGCTACAATCAGAGGCCTAAGATGGAAAATAATAAAGAATAGATGAATTTATAATGTTTTAAAATAATTGTTGTATATACACATAAAGCGATTGTGTAACATTATAAACTTTATTATAATAATAAAAAGGAAATATTGTAAAACAAATATGTGATCGCTCGAAAGTGGAAAAATGACGATAACTTACAGACTTACCTCACTTTACTCAAGGTAAAAATAATCTTTTTAGTGCACGAGCACTCACTAATGATTTTTTGAATAGGAAAAGTTTCCTCTTTGAATTATCTTTAAATTTAAAAACTTTATGAATTGAGAAATGAGCTCATTTTGGAATTTTCGAATCCAAGCCTTTTCTCATGAAGGTTATATTTTAATTATATTTCAACTCTTAAGTTCATAAAATTTAAAAATCATAAATGTAAGTCGGCATAAATTCATTAGTTGACACTCAAATAACTTTATAGAAAACACTATAATTATTTCCTTTCATTTTCTTTGAAATACATAATCACAGCCGAAAATTATCTGAAATGAAGAAGGAAACAAGCAATTAATAAATTATCATTAAAGTAATTTTTCAAAATTCAAAAATAGTAGCTTTACTTTTTATTAACTGAAAAATTTGCTAGAAATTTTGTTATAAAAATTCCCATTAAATAAACTTGAGTTTCTTTTTAATAACGTGGATCTAGAATTTCGCGCCACGTGTGCGTGTAGCTTTTTTCTCTTTAAGATAAAATATAATTTTCTCAAGATTCTTGAAAAAGTTCAAATAGAGTATTGAAGATTTTAAATATGTCAAAAAAGAATCTAGGAAATTTAGAAAAAAAATTTCATTTGGCGGAATTTTCACACATTTTAGGATTAATTCGCATCAGCTTAAAAGATATTTATTACTTTTAGTTTGGAAGAAATTTAAAAATATTTTATAAATTTTCGGAAATATTTTTATTCTCTTTTTTTTTGAAATGGTTGTTAACCTTTTTAAATATTCTTTTTATATATTAATTTATCAAAATGAAAAACATACATTTTCCTCGGTATCTTCAGATGATATTTATTTTTCTGACGCCTTTCAAAATTCTTAAAAGGCTTCTCAATACTTTGGGATGGGTTTGGGATGTTAGAAATCTTCGCTGAATAAAACTGTAATGCAAATTCGCATTTTGAAAATATAGTGCTAAAGCATAATTTCTCATTAATTAAATAAATTCCTTATTGAAACTAAGAAGCCTTCAGTTTACTGAAGAATTTTCTTTACTAAATTAAAATGTTAACAATAGATTTTTTATATAAAATTTTTTAATTAAAATAAAATTTGAATTTTTTATGTTTCGTCCTGGACTGACTCACGGGACTCGTCAGTAAGGCTATGTGAATCAGTCTTGCCTTAGATAATAAATTTTATAATTTATACATTCAACGGTTTAAATGACCTAAACTAATTCTAATATGTATTTTTTCAAAAATTGCTATGTTTTTTTGTAATTTTTGCAGTTAATAATATAATGTATTTCAACCACGGATAGGGGTTAAAACTTAATGAATTTTATTTTTTAAACCACAATCAAATTTCTTTTAATAATACTGTTCCGGCCACGGATGGGGGTAAATCCTGGTTAAAAAATCAAAAATTATTAAATTGACGACAAATTTGTATCAATATTTATGAACCAACAAAACAATTTTTAAAAACTTTTCCTGCGTAATTTTATTTCCATCTCCTTTTCTTCCAATACTTTTATTCTCATATATTTTTCTGGTTACAACTGCGTAAATCAAGGCTTGGTTCGGACGACACTAAGTATACCATTAAGCCATTTCCCTTTCGGGGTAGGCGTGACACTACCCGATTCGGGTAGTGTTTCTAGGTTGATAACTTGTAGTAAATAACTACAAGTGTGGGCTCACCACACCCACGATGTGCCAACAGCACTCAGTTTTCTCGAATGGTCACCCATCCAAGTGCTAACCGCGCCCAACGCTGCTTAACTTCAGTGATCTGACGACAACTGGTTTTTTCAGCGTGGTATGGCTGTTGAAGTAATTACTTAATATGACTGTGACACATTGACACAATTTAGACAACTTTTTTATTTTAATAATTTTCATGAAAACCGGATTTAAAATTTAAGAATTAGGAGAAATTTTTATTATTTGGTTCGAGAATGAAACTTCTGGTCTGAGACTGCCCAGAAACTAACAACGTTTTCCCGAGTTTACCAATTTCTTTAATATGAAACATTAAATTTTTAAGGAGAGGTCATAACTATAAACCCGACAACGTCGCATTGAATGTGCTTGTATCTGAGGGTCCAATATGGGCGAAATTCTGTGTTTTTCCTTCCCTCTTGTTTGAAAAACCGGTTGACAGATTCTGGAAAATGAATGAAAACTTAGTCTTGTTTCTACCAAATCGAAGCTATGTTTGTTTATTTATTAAAAAATATTTCTCGTTTTAAATATTGAAATCTTAAATTTATTCTTTCAACCCCCGCTTCCATTTTTTTGTGGGAACAAAAAAAACCTCTTTTTAAATTTAACTAGAATTTGATATTGGTATGTGCGGCAATCCTAACGAAATTGTCCTATTTCTCAAGAAATCGAAGCTTTTAAGCACTCCCGATTTCGGAAATTGAAAAAGAATGATTACATTTCTTATTAGAGTTCCAAAAAGGCTACTTTTAAGTTGAATTACAATTACGGTCATTTTAAACTCATATGTAAAACCATCTTAAATTTTTTTCGATTATGGATTAATTATCAATAATTAATTCATCAATTAGGTAATTATTTAATCAATCAATCAAACATTTAAGAGATGGAAAGAAAATTTCGAAGGATAAGTTTTCAAAAATTAGTTTGTTAGTTCATAAATATTGGTACAAATTTGTCATCAATTTAATAGTTCTTGATTTTTTACTTAGGTTTTGCCACTATCCGTGGCCGGAACAGTATTATTAAAAGAAATTTGATTGTGGTTTTAAAAATAAAATTTATTGTTTCGGCCCCTATCCGTGGTTGAAATGCATTATATTATCAACTGCAAAATTGACGAACAAACATAGAAATTTTTGGAAAAAATACACATCATAATTAAATCGGGTCATTTAAACCGTTAAACCTATAAATTATAAAATGTATTTTCTAAGGCAGGACTGATTCACATAGCCTTACTGACGAGTCCGGTGAGTCAGTCCATGGCGAAACATAAAAAAACCAAAATTTATTTTAATTTCAAAATAACAAATATATATATATATATATATATATATATATATATACCATTAAACCATTTCCCTTTCAGGGTAGGCGTGACACTACCCGATTCGGGTAGTGTTTCTAGGTTTTTCTTGTAGTTATAAATAACTACAAGTGTGGGCTCACCACACCCACGATGTGCCAACAGCACTCATGTCAGTATTCTTGAATGGTCACCCATCCAAGTACTAACCGCGTCCAACGCTGCTTAACTTCAGTGATCTGACGAGAACTGGGGTTTTCAGCGTGGTATGGCCGTTATATATTTCTTAAAAATTGATTGCAGAACAAAAATAAATATTATCGACCCTAATGCCAATTGAAAAATCTTCTTTACAGTAATAAACTATCTTTTGGGCGTGAAAAAGGTAATACAATTGATCAACTTCCTAAAAATTTTGTCTCATATATTTTGTGACAAAGGATCGCAAAATTCACGCAATCAGCCACACCGAGAGACGGAGAAGGACTATTGTCCTAAAAATTCGTTAATGTTAAAACTAGTTTTAACTAGTCAAAACTCAAATTAACCGGCAGTATCTATAAAAAAATAGTTTTGAATAGGCAAATCAAATGGGTTATTGCACACGCATTCCTCACATCTCTGATTACAATAAAGTTAATATCTTATTTTACTAATAATAAGTCATATTGTATTGTATTTTCATTTATTTCAATGAGTCCAGAGGGTTTAAGGGAACAAGATTATAAGAAAATATACACTAATTATTACAAGAACTTATCAGTGAATGGACCATAGTATATTATGCACTAAGGTGGAGAAGTGAAACTTTTTTGATGAGTATACATTTTGCAGTATGAGTCGGAAAAATTCCCCAGGCCCTTGGGGCAATCAATATTTTTCATAAGAAATGTAGGCTTTCAGACGTTTTTTGAAACGCAGGTATGATTTCTGCTCATGTAGAGAATTTTTATTTCAAAATAAATTTTCAAAGGTTTTGATAATTGCGTAAATTTATGTGTAATTCATAAATTACTCGTAAATTCCCGTCTTTATCAAAAACTTCCCAAATTCCTATTAAAATAAAAATAAAATTTTCAAAGTTTCTCTATATTTGTAGAAATCATGGCTCTGTTAAAAAAAAAACGTCAGAAAGCCAACATTACTTATGAAAAATGTCGATTGCCCCAAGGGGCTGGGGACTTTTTTCAGATCGTGTATTTTTTAGTAATCGTCTCCGGCTAGCGGTTACGCAGAGTTTAAGAAATTTCAAAGAATTTCAGGTATTAAAAAGAATTAACCAATTCTCGGAATTTGAAAAATATTCAAAATTGAAAAGATTTTAAAAGTAAGCTCAAAGATTTCAAGTATTATCAATATTGTCAGAATTTAAAAAAAAATTTAAATAATTTGAAAATTTTTAAAAAATTTGGAAATTTTCCAAACTTTAAATATATTTAAATCTTTACAATTTCGGAAATTTTGAATCTTCTGAAAATTTAAAAATTCTCTGTAAATTTTCAAATTTTTGGTAATTGTAATAATTTTGAAAATGTTTGTAATTTGATTTTTTTTTTAATTTTTGAAGTTTTTACAAACTTGCTTGTAGGATTCGACGGTCTACACATTTGTATTCATTTTTATTTTCCAGAGGAACGGCCGGATGTCCTTGATCCTGAACCAACATCCCTAGGTGGAATATAAGTCTCTAATGTCCACTCAGGAATAGGAATAGGGCTTTCATAGTAACTGACTAGCCCATGAAGGGTGAAACGTTCTTCATTAGAAGGAGATTGGCGCATTTGTAACACAACGCCAGCTTTATTCAGGCGTTTGAATCTTGATAAGTCATAAGATACAACAAAAGTTTGTCCTATCTGTATAAAATAGCGATTCTCCAATAAATGTTCATGAGCCCTTATCTGGAATGGTACCATTTCCGCCCAGAACTCCAAGCTATCTGACACTCGTACAGAGAAGAGATTTTGTACGTAACCCCGAGGTTCAGGTGAATTACGTAGAAATCCACGAAAAGCACCGACGCCTACAATATATATAGTAACGTAGCGTCCTGCCTGAAGATGATAATTATCAGCTTTACCGTTCATGTTTGCTCCAAAACTCAACATTGCATCCAGCACTGTAAGAAAAACAGAGATTTATGAAGCTTTTGTTCACTGGAAAAATAACATATAGTAACTAAATACGCCGGAAGAGTTCTACCGACTTTACCCCGTGCCTTAGGGGGTGGATGGGAAGTAGGGAAAGACACTTAATTAAAGTTTTAATGGGCTACGAAACCCTTTTCTGTAAGCGTGTGGCGCCTACTTTGACTAATTTTTTCGCTTAAATGCGAACTGAATTAATAGAACCCAATGAGAAAATCCAACTATTTTTTAGCTGAAAGTTAATTCTTTTTAATTGAAAGGTCCGCTACAATATTTTCAATTTGGAATTCATCTCTTCTGGTTAAAAATTCTACTATTTGGTTGAAAATTTCACTATTTTGTTACCAACTTGTTTTTTTTTGTACCGAAAATTAGTTTCTTTACAAGAAAACATAAACATTCTTTTATTGGTAGAAGATTGATCGTTTTTGGTTGAAATTCCAACTGTTATATTTCCGTTAAAGATTATTATTTATTGATCAAGAATTCAACTACTTGGTTGAAAGTTGAACTACTTTGTTGAAAAAAAATTTATTAGTTGAAATAATAATGAATAATGATAAATCTTTGGTTGGAAATGTAACTATTTTGTTGAAACTCCGTGTTTTTAGTTAAAACCTAATTGTTTTATTTGAAAATGTAACTATTCCATTATTGGTTGAAAATTTATAGCTTTTAATTAAAAATTCATCACTTTGGCAGAAAACGTAGGTATTTTGTTGTAAATTCGTCTTTTTCGGTAGAAAATCATTATTTTTGTTTGGAAATGCAACCACTCGTTTGAACTGTACCACTTTGCTGAAAATTAATTTAATTGCTTGAAGATCCATTTGTTTGATATGAAATTTAAATATTTTGATGAAATTTTTTTTTGCTTGTAAATGTAACGTTTTTAGTTTCAAATTCAACTGTTTGGTTGAAAATTCATATTTTCGGTTTAAAAATTAAACTGTTGTTTCCAGGAGATTTGCGTTTTTGTTTTTAAATTTGAACAGTTTGGTGCAAATTTTTGTTGTCTCTTGATGGAAAAAATTTTCCTGACTGAAAATTTAACCCTTTTCTTAAAAATTCGCCCTTATGGTTTAAAAATTCGCCATCATGGCTTAAAAATTCACACCTTCTTGTGGAAAGTTGATATTTATTTGTTAAAAATGCAACTGTCTGTTGAGAATTGATCTTTTTTATTCAGAGATTTAACCGTTTTGTTAAAAAAAATTCATATTCCTTAGCAGAATTTTACTGATTTTTTTATATTAAACTTTTTTGATTGGAATGTTAACTATTATATTTTTCGTTGAGAATTAATATTTTTTGATTCAAGGTTAATTTATTTCTTATAAAATTTAATTATTCAGTAGAAAATTTAACTGTTTTATTGAAAATTTGTGTTTTTGGATAGAAAATTCGTCCTTTTGTATTAAAAATTCAACTGTCTTGCAACGAACTCGTCTTTTGGCTTGAAAATTCATCTTTTTCGTTTGACAATTCAACTATTTCATTAAAAATTCAAACATTTCGTTCAAAATTCGTCACTTTTTCTTGAAAGTTTGAACTTGAACTATTTGGTAAAAAATTTAACTAATTTGTTGAAAATTCAACCCTTGGGTTGATAATTGTTATATTTTGTTGTCAATTCCTCTTTTTTTGTAGAAAATTGACCTTCTTGATTGAAAGTTCTTTTTTTTTTAATTCCATTTCTCAATTGGAAATTTAACTATTCCATTTTTAGTTGAAAGTTCATGGTGAAACTCTTTGTTCTCTCTCAAATGAAAACTCTTTGTCGGTTAAAAATGCAACTATTTTATTGTACATTCGCCTTTTTGGTCTGGAAATTCATCTCTTTTTGAAGATATTTCATATTTTTTGGTTAAAAATGCAACTGGTCGGTTAAAAGTTATTCCTTTGTGGTTGAGGATGCAACTGTTTTGTTAAAAATTCGTCTTTTTTAGTTGAATTTTACTGTTTTTGATTGCAAATTAAAATCATTGTTGTTTGAAATATCAATTATGATATTTTTTGATAACAATTGAGATTTTTTTGTTGAAAATTTAACTACTTGGTTAAGTGTTGAACTCCTTAGTAAAAAATTCATTTTTGTTGTTGAAGATTCATTATTTTAGTTGAACTTTCAACTATTCTGTTAAAAATTTGATTATTTAGTTAAGAATATAAGTATTTTTTATGATAATTCAATTATTCTGAAAAATTGAACTGATTTGTTGAAGATTCGTCTTTCTGAATAGAAAATTCGTCCTCTTGGATTGAGAATTCTATTTACGTCTTGTAGCAAATAGGTCTTTTTGGCTTGAAAATTCATCTTTGTACATGGGTTGTAAATTCAACTATTTATTTCCTACGTAAGATTTTTTTCAGTTTGCGAATCTCCAATGATATAAGTTAAAGAGATTTTATTGAAAGCAGCTGTTTGTAATCGTAATCTAGTAACACAAAATTATGTTACTTTATTGATAATTATTGTAACAGTTTCACTTGTAATTATTACCGCATAATATTTAGTAATACACAAAAAAGGTACAGCGTTTTTGTGGAATCCCCCCCCCCCTCCCCCTTTCCGTGGGTGAGTTATCGTGAGATTTGCTCGACCACCGCAAAATCTTAGAAGGATTTTATTAACTTAAAAACGAAGATACATATGAAATATAAAATCTGTTAATATAATAAACGTAAAACCTTAATGAAATTGGATTTGAAAAAGTGAAGTATTTAATTTTAGAAACATACAGTTTCATAATTTCCTAAGGGCCTACAATATCACGTAGTCCGAAATTAAAAAGTGTATTTACTATTAAACATTTGATCAAGAATTCATTTTCTTTGGTTTAAAATGTAATTATATTTGTGAAAATTCAACAACTTTTCCAAACAGTCATCCGTTTTGGCTAAAGATTTAACAGTTCTTCTAAGAATAAATCTTTTTGGTTTGAAAATTCGATAATTTAATTCACATTTTTTTCTTTCTTGATTAATACATTTTTTTCGTTAAAAATTTAACTCCTCTAAATCTCTTTTTAATTAAGAAGAATTTAATTAGGTTGAGGATTCATAATTTGAATAAAAATTCAATTAATTGGTTGAAAATACCTTTTTTCTTGCTTGAAAATTCAACAATTCATTTGATATTTTATTTCTCTCTTGAATACGAAATCTCCTTTCGATCAAAATTAATTTTTTTGTTCAACATTCATCTTCTTGGTTTGAAAATTCATCTCTTTGTAAGATAATTCTTTTTTAGTTAAAAATGAAACTGTTTTGTTAAAAATTAACCCGTTTCAGTTTAAAATGGTCGTTTTTGTAGAAAATTTCAATTTTCGGGTCGAAAATTCAACTTTTTTGTACGAATTTCGTATTTTCAGCACGAAAAGTCAACAATTTTATAGAATCTTCAACAATTTTGTAGAAAATGCAACTAATTAGTTGAAAACTAAACTTCTTTGTTAAAAGTTTTTTATTCAGTTAAATATACATCATTGTAGTAAAAAATCAATTTCTTTGGTTGAAAATTAATTTTTTCAGCTGCAAATTTAACTATTCCATTTTTGTTAAAAAATGCATTTCTTTGGCTGAAAATTGAACTGTGTATTTGAAATTTTTTATTTTTTTTTGTTCTAAATGCATATTTTCCGGTAGAAAATTAAACGGTTCTCTGAGAAATTCGTCTTTATGGCTTCAAAATTTCACAGTTTGGTGAAAATTTGTTTTCTAAAAGTGGAAATTAATTTTTTTAAGTAAAACTAAACAATTACATTCTTGGTTGAAAATTGATGATTTTAATTTAAAAATTCAACGTCTTGGTTGTAAATTGGCGCATTTTGTTAAAAATTGGTCTTTTTTAGTGAAAAAATAATCTTTCCGGTTGAAAATTCAACCATGTGGTTAAAAATGTACAATATATGTTGTGTTGAAAACTTGTTCTTTTTAAAGAAAATTTATCTTCTCGGTCGAAACTTCAACTTTTGTTAAAAATGTATGTTTGTTGGTTCAATTCAACTGTTTCCGGTTTTAAATAAAAATCTTTTCGTGGTTTCAATATTTATTTTTTTTTTAAATCCATATTTTTATTTATCAAAAATTGCGTGACCATGATAAAGAGGGGTACGTGGTTCAAATTTCTAGAAAAAAACTCTACGTAATTTATGCTCGGTCCCTTACTAATGGCTATCATTGTGATTCTACGCGGAAAAAAAATTTGACTGTCTTGCAGAATTTTTAGTTTAAATTACAAAAACTGCTTCAATGGGAAGGCATCATGAAACCAAAAAAATCTCCTTGACAACTAATTTCGAAAATTTACATGTTGAAGATATGCGAAATAGATGTTTTATAAAAACTGTTTCTTTCCGTGTGCAATCTGAATGGCTGCACTACTAAGATCGACGCTTCTATTCTATACGGCTCCACGTTGCGTTTAGTCAATGTACAGCTCTCCATCGCGTTCGGTCGCTGCATAGGTCCAGGTCCTATAATTATACACAGGATTTGAAACTATACAGCGACCAAACGCGAATAAGAGCTGTACATCAACCAAATACGATGTGACGCGGTACACCGCCTAAATGCAACATGGAGCTGTATGACATTGAGGCGTGGAAATATCTTTCGAAATGTATTTGTCACGATAGTCTGGAGTTTGACACCAATGGTTTCTCAATTCATAGAGACAAAATTTTTATAAATGTTAGAAAACGGAATGTCCATGTGATACTGTGTGGAGCTCTGTCAAATAAATATAAAATTCTTCATTTTAGTTATATTTTTGTAATGCGTGAATTAATCTGCTGGTATTCATAAACAGGTTATATTATTTGTTTCCGCGTATTGTGAAAAAACACTATATGATTGAAATGAAAGCATTTTTGTTGATCCAACGTTATCTCTGCCGTGGCGTCACTTATCTTCAAAATTCCTAAAGACGTTAAAATCAAAATCATGAGCAAAACTGGAAGCTGTCTTCACTGCCTTAAATAGTTATTAATAGTTAATTGGTTAGTTATTTAATAATAATAGATGAATAGTTATAGCCCATCTTCTTATAAAATCATGATGAACTGCATCTACCTTTACTGTCATGATAAATGTCAAATCTGGAAAACCATTTGATTACTTTCAATGTTCGCGTTGCTCAACATGAACTAGCTGTAGTATAATTTAGTTTCAGTAACTTTTGACACTAAGAAAAAAAGTATCTTGAATCGAAGAAAATTCACTTGATTCAAGGAAGTGATCGTCTGTATACGTATAAAACTTTTCTTAAATACAAATAAATGGTCTCATCTAAACCAAAAGTATAAAATTACTGTTGTAAAGTGTTATTTATTTCAGTCTGAAAAATAATAAATAAGCGAAAGAGTGTCTCTATTGGTAGAGAGAAATAAGAGATTTGCGTTTGAAATTTCGTTAATTGATACAGTCAAAGGCGATTTTAAATGAAAAAGATATTTCCTTTAACCAAATTCAGGTCCATCGGCTGATGCAAAGGTTTTCTTTATTGGAAGATTTGATTCCTTGGTTCAAAGAAGCTTACCCCGAATTTCACGAAACATTTCTTGAAAAAGATAATCAGTTTTTAATATGCGTAAGTATTTCTGTCATTTTAAGATACGATATATTACTCAGAATAAGCATCTAACAATTATACAATTTTTTGATTGATTCTCACTAACTGGAAATTATTACCAAATAGATCTTGCACTGATTCAAAACCTTTTATCAATTAAATTTGAAAATCGCACCCAGTGCCTGGATGAGCATACGTGGAACGCTCAAAATCATTAATTTTTTAAACTATGAACTACATTTTTAATCATTGTGGAAATCAAATATTTTATTCTAGGGGAATTAAAAATGTATTTTATAATACGTTATGGTATTATCTCATGAACATCCCACAAACCTTCAAAAAGATTGTGAAAACTTTTTTATCTGTTGTTTAAAGAAATCTAATAATTTTTTTCTAGCATTCTCCCATTGAGTTATATAACAACTTATTTTGGCATTACTATAGGTCGAACTCAAGAAAATAATATTTCTCAATTTGCCATAAAAGTCCCATAACTCCTATAAAACATTTTTTTCAGATATAATTTTTTAGAAAATTGAACCCCACATTATTATCAACTTATACTGAAAATCTAGGTCAAATCCGTGTTGGTTTGTTGTTCCAACAAAAATCCTTTTTAAATGAAAAACGTATTTTGTTATATTAAAAGAATGGTTTTTATTAGAAAATAGTTATACCGCGAATAAAAATGCGATTCACATTATAGATCTCATACTTACCACTACAATTACAGAACACCACTATGATAAAACACAGACAACCCAAAGCAGGCTTCATTTTCTTGAAGTGATGGAAACTCAATTATGAAGAATTTTAATACCAGTACAACTAATGAATATTCCTGAAAATTTTCCAATATATATACTAGGCTCTATCTCATTTGTCCCCAAAAATGGTAAGGGATCACGCATACACTTATTGTATTTTACCTTACATTATTTACGTTAAAAATGTTTTCCCGTCAGTGGCGGCAGAGCAGGTCTAGGCCACACCTTGAATTCGAGACGTTGTAGCGGGGGAAATGAGGGGGGAAGGTACGTTTTAATTCGATCTCGTGTTTTAATTTTCAACACATGGAAGAGTTCATGTGTTGAATAGTCAACATACTACAGATTTTCCGCCGCCCCTGAATCGCATTAATGTTTGCGCTCTCGGAAATAATACACAATTCGAGAAAACACAAGAGCACGTACGTGACACATGCCTAGCTAAAAGATTGTTTGACCTTCAACATTCTATATTGAAAACAAGTGTCAAATCCTATTTAAACCTAAAAGTAACAATTTTTTTTTTAAACATGAACTACAAATTGATATAATAAAAATATTGCTATTCTACTATTCAAGCTTGCCAATACGAAAGCAGTATCGGTGAAAAAATGGTCGGTACTAGTAAAAAAAATACCGGTAGCGAAATTTTTTTTACCGGTTTTTTGAAAAGCCCATTTCATGGGTGGAATCTATACTGCTGGCGTCGACAGACTAAGCAAATTACCGAGTATACGTTTCGATTACAAGAATTGTTTATAACAAATATGAAATATGAAAAAACGATCACGGTAAAAAAATCATTTTTAGGAAAATACTAAAAAATGAAGTTTCTTCCAATGGCGGTAATGCTACCGTCAAGCCCTCCGTATCAGCAATCTTTCTAGTTGAAGGAATGGACCACTATTTTTGTGTCTGGATATAACTGGTCAAAATAATGCATACATTTTTAGTTGAAAATGATACAATATAACCATAAACTCTTTTTAAATTGGTTGGCAGGAACGGTAGAATTTATAATTATGATTATTATTATTTACTACATTATTTACTGGAGCAGTGTTGGAAATTTCCTAATCACCCCTCCTTCGGATTATGTACAGAAAGGGACTATTCCTTCAAACCTTAAATATACTTAAACAAGACTCGTTTCATATCAAATTTCTATTTATTCTGCTTCGTCTTCTTTGAACGCGAAAGAAGACAAACAATTTTATCTGATGCCTGCTGTGTAAATTGTTAGTTGGCAATAATGAAAATTTTCCATAAGTTATCGTTTAAATTCTATTCGATGAGACTTTTGATATTTATCAATTATATTAAATGAATAAAATTCAAATTCATCCTGAATAGCCGAACTATCTACTAACTTTTTTGTTTAAGTCATCGGAACAGACCTCTTTTGCTTGATGAAAAATTTTGATTTTGGGAACTGAAATTACTTTTTAAATATTCTTGTTCACTCATCTTTCAAAGCTTTTCTCCTAAAGTGGAACCTAGTTTATGAAAAGTTAAAAAAGCCTATGAAAAATTGGAAACATGGGTCTCAGGGTATTCCGGGAAATATTTTTATATTCGAAAGCCTTTACACATATTCAAAGTTTTTTCTTCCATTCAAAACAAAATTCAAAATTTTAATTTAATATCTTAACAATGGCTTATTTTGTTATCTGAACGATTCTTCACAATTTGTCACACCTTAATGCAAATTATTTCATTTAGGAAGAAGTAAGGTTATTCTTAATTATTCAATTTGCAAATTAAAATTAAATTAAATCTACATTAATTTTAAATTAAGTTAAATTAAACAAGATCAATGTTTCCTGGATAATACCAAATAAAAACGCATTTAAAAAAAATGTAATCATTATATTAACAAATAAAAAAAATCTGCCCGCTTCGCGGGCACATTCTCATGGCGCGCCTCGCGCGCGGCTCGCTTCGCTCGCAAGTTTGAGCGCGCCTAGGCTCCTCTAGATTTTTGAACTTCGTGTTCGACTTCGATGAAAAGAAAAAGTTTGTTTGCAAATATTATAAAATTATCAAAACCTCTACATATTAAGTGATTGTTAAATTTGTTTTTATTTTAAACTGAAAAGGAACTTTATTTACTCAAGGTTCTATCGACCTTAAGGAACACATTCTCATCCAGACACTCGCGCTTCGCGCTCGATATTTGATTTGAAAATCATTTGAACCGTATGATAGAAACAAAAAAGTTTGAGCGCACTTACGGCGTGCGATTTGGTAAATACACTGAGCGCGCACTTTGTGCTTCGTGTTATATGTTCTTCATATACAAATTACTAAATTGGTATTTGATTTCAAATGAAAAGTAATGATATAATTCAGGCGACAAATTTTATTAGTTAACATTTTATTTTAGCTTGTGCCGTTTATCAAAAAAAGTTAATTTTTTCATTTTGAATATATTCTTACCACAAAAATTGATTACGGGTTTGTAAGTCTTTTTTGAATGCACAATTTTTGTTCATTCATATGTTTTCGTACCTTGCATTGTTTTTTCAAAAATTTGATTTTTTTACTGTTAATGTTATTTTCACGAATGAAACAAAAACCACGCATCCTATCGAAACATGAGTCACAATAAATTTGTACCTCTTTCTTGGATGAACAAATTTTGTTTCAGTCATTTTTTCGTAGCTGGTAATATTAGTCTGAAAATTTGATTTTTCTATTTTCAATGCTGTTTTTTACGAATAAAACAAAAACTGCGCGTCATATCAAAAAGTGAATGATAAGAAATTTTTAGATCTTTTTTAGGTGCATAATTTTGGTGAGATGATCTTTTCTGGTATCTTGCATAGTTTGACAGCAAAATGGCTTTTTTGATTTTTCATTAATTTTTTGTGCGATCAAAATTTGAATTTTTTATTTTTCAAAAAATTCAAAAAGTTGTAATGAAAATATTATAGGGTGTTCAAAAAGCAACGTTTTTCTCCTCTTGACTTTTTTCATATCGTGCGTTTTTCGGCTTAAAATGTTCATTTTCGTTTGTTTTTTGGAATTTTGAAAATGCTATAACTCCAGTAATTTTTTTTTGATTACGAAAAGTCATGAGAATATTTTGTTCGTCATTCTGCGTACTACTAATAACCGTACATAGAATTTTCAAATCTTTCAAAAAAGTGGTCTCAAAAATTTTCAAAATGTGCTCACTTTTTGGATTTTCATCCAAAATAGCTGGTTAACGAACTCGTTCTCTATTTTTCGGCCATAAAAAAGTGTGCAAAAGCTCAATCAAATCTGATCATTTTTTCGAAAGTTATCGTGGCTACAGACAGACAGACAGACAGACAGACTACAGACTACAGACAGACAGACACCTTGGTAAAAACCGTTTTTTCTAGCTCAGGGGGTCTCAAAACGTGGAGATTTGATGAAAACCGACTATGTCAAATTTTACATAAAACCAATACCTTCTCATTAGAATGAGAATGTAAAAAGCTATTGTCACTCAAAATTAATTTATCAAAAATGAAACAAATATTTTCGGTGATCCTAGAGACGGGACCTGAATGAAGCAGTTGTCCGATAAGGATATTGAGTTTGATCTATTATTCGTATTGTCCAACATCGAGTAGAAGCAATTACACAAAATCTTTTTCAATTAAAAAAAAATACTTTCTAGGCTCTTAGAAGTTTGGGGGAAATGAAAAAAAATTTTATAACTTTTTGGAAGTCTTTTCAAGTATCTCTAGATACATTTTTGATACTTTTTATTTATTCTTTTGAAACCTTTTAGAATACTTGAAATTTTTCTTCCAAATATTCTACACTCTTTTTTGAAATCTTAGGAAATCGTGCGTAATATTTTAAAATCTTGTTTCATTTTTTCAGAAAATTCATTTTTCAAGAAAAAAATCAATTTTGAATATTTTCCAAGAATTTTTAGAACAAAAGAGGAGCTGGAAATGGGAATGGACTGGATGTCCACAAATTTTGGTACGACTAGCTCAGCTATGAAGAATATGTGATTACTCATCCCGAATTTCGGGATAACGAGACACATCGTTAAAAATTCCTGAAAAGCTTCTTTTCTTCGAAATCTTCAAAAATCTACATTTTGTTGTACATTTTTTTTAATCTTCCACTTTTAATGCTTTATTTAAAGTTCATGAACTACAATTTTCTCGTCTTTACTGTTTAAAATGATGAAATCAATTTTTCTATTCATGGACAGCAGGAATAATTTATTATATTACTTTAGATTGTAATGATTATATAATTTTGAAACAATCATTATTATAATGAAGTAATTTGTATTATTCGATATACGAAAAAATTTCTATCTTTCCTCTAAACTGTCGCTAATGTATTTTCTTTCCCTAATTATTTTATTTGATGTCAAGCACCAGAAAGAGATTCGTCACAGTATTCTTATCGAAAGACAAACTTTTTGGTACAAGTCAACATAAAATTTGAATATCATCGTGAAATGAAAGTATTCGCTTAAAAGATATCATAAATGTTGCTTAAAAATTTTTTTTGATAGCATTTCAATTATTGATTGTATCATGCTTCACAGATCTGAATAAACAAAATTTCGAAAAAGTTAATAATTTTTCGAGATACAGATCGTCAAAAATCGATTGATATCCAAACCGTGGAATTTTTCTTTTTTTTGGATCCCAGTTTACATAAAACATATGTCTGAAACATTATTTAGAATTTATTGCACAACACAACAAATAGTGTTATTCTTGTATAAAATATTCAGTTTATTTGAATTCTGAAACTATTTAATAAAATTTAGCCCGCAAATATTTCCTTTTCGCCAAACTTAACCCATTTCCGATTTCATTAATTTCTTACGAATAACATTTCTGAACAAAGTCATTCAAAATTCTGAAAGTTCACCAAATCGTGCTTTGATATAAGTACTCTACTAATTGTAAGATATGAGTACAAAGAATCTAATAATGACAGGAAATGATGATAATGACTGCTATACTTAAAGAATACAACTTTTTGGCAATCACCCTTATAATCTAATTATTTCAAGCTAAGAATATAATGTTTTAAAATGACAACTCACTAATTTAGATTTAGATGGTCTTGATTTAAAGAAGATATTTTCTAGTACTAGCGAAATTACTATAAAATTTAAGAAATTACTCGGTCCTAAAGTGGTCATCTTTTTGTTAATAACCCCCATAATCTCATAATTTCAAACCAAGAAAATAATTTCCTCAAATTGAAACTCTCTTTACTAATTTAGTAAAGTCTCACTAGTTACTAATGAAATACTATTAATTCGCATAGAGAAAAGTCATCCACCAGAGATTAGTAGAATATTTCTAATTCGATTTGTTGAAATATTTTTAAATTTAATAACGAAAATCTATCGAATGTCTTGTCAAAATTTCATCAAAAGAAGCAGTTTGCTCATAGAACGTGACTTTCTAACATTCTTACCTTTCTCGAAACAAAAAGCAGAAAATATTGTGAAATTTGTAAACTGACTAAGTCACTTCTGCTAATATGACGTATTTACAAGTTACATTCCTCTATAATGGAAAAACAAGAATTCTTTACATACATAGTCTATTTCACCTCATTTCATATAGGTTAAAAAGAATCCCTTTTATCTATGGAGAACAAGAAATATTTTTAAATTTTATAAACTTTTGGTTGAATATAAGAATACAATTCTTTCTCTTCAAAAAAATATTTTCGTTAAAACAACAAACTAAATCTTTGCGTATTTTTTTTATAACCAAGATAATGCTTCAAATAGAGTAAATTTTTCTTCGCCCGCATGCAATGCTTCTTTGATACAAAAAAATTGTTTTTTTTTTTTAATTAAAGAAACTTTTTTTCTGAGTGTACATTACATAATTATTTATTAAGCAGGTTGCAATAATTTTCCATGCATATGTTTCGAGTTCAAAACATCTTGCAAAGTTAATAGTAAAATCTACATATATCACTCTTGTTTTTTTCAATGAAATTTTGCATCATCTCACATTGAAACAGTCAAGCATGGCCAAATTAGGTGTTTTCAAGTTATCTTTTTTACTTACCTGAAGAGTGGGAAGAATCATTTACAGTAATAACAAACAAAGGTGGAAAATTTGTCCTTATATGGCATTAAATAGAAATAAAAATGGATTTATATACCTTGGTTTCACGTCCACCAGAAAAAAAGATTTACAGATTTGTTCTATACATAGGCTAAAAGTACTTTTATAGGACAAGGGACCATCAGTTGTATCAATAACGTTACTCTTTATTTGACTTTCAAACTGAACAAAAGAAATACTTTTAATATTATTAGTCAAAGTACTGAAAGGTTAATATACCCTTTATTTAAACCATTGTTAGAAAATCTAATGCAAATATTATTTCATTGAAAAGTATCTTAAAATTTGTAAAACTGAAGCCTATACAAAAAATTAACATTTTATTTATTAGTTCCTCAGTATCCACTTATACTATAAAACACAGGCCCATAACGTCGTTCTGTGGCCGTTCTTGTCAATCAACGTTTGTCAAAAATTATAATAGCGTGTTTTATTCTGCGAAATGTTATAGAGAAAAGAATTCGAATTAATTTTTAAAATATTAAGATCCCTCAGACCTAAAAGACTAGTTGAATTCACCATCAGTCACTCTAACGATAGATACAATTGTTCAAAATTTGCTATAATCTTATATTAGAAAATACACTAAGAAAAAAATGTTATTGAATCAATAGGCGGCACTATCACCATCGTTCAAGAGCAGATGCTGTTGATTCAAATGAAAATTCAATGAAACAATAATTATATTGATTTAGGATCGATGAATGCATCGAGTGCATACTTCAAATGTTTATTGCTCTTCTCAAACTATTTTATGAATACGGCTATGATGAAAGTACACAAATGTTCCCTATTCAATGTCAAATCTTGAAAACAGCTGTGTTTTTCTGCAAAAAAATGTGAGGTATACCAAATTCTTTTTGCAACCTGTTGTGCCCATTATCTAGGGGTCTACCCACCCGGAATCCATTTGTTTGAAGATTCATCACTGAGTTGAATGGTAAAGTCTTTGATTAAAAAATGAATTCTTTTGTGGAAACTTGAATTATTTCTGAAAAATCTTTGCTTTTTCTTCTGAATTAATTTCTAAACTAAAAATTCAATTATACCATTTTACGTTGAAAATGCAAGTACTTTGTTTGTAAATTCAGCCTTTTTGGTAAAAAAAATTAACTATTTTAGTAAATAAATGCCATCTTTTTTGGTGGAAAATATATCTATTTTGGTTATAGTTTCAACTATTTTTTCGAAAATATTCATAAATATTTTCTGACATCAACTATTACATTTTTCGTTGAGAATTAATCCTTTTTAGTTGAAAGAAGAACTACTTTGTTAAGAATACATTATGTTCGTTATTGAAGATCAATCACTTGAGCAAAAAATTAATATATTAGGTTGAAAACTTAAATATTTGATTAAAAATTAGTTTTTTTGCTAAGAATGAAATTTTCAAACTCAAAGTGTAAGATCAGTAACGGAAAGGTCTAGATTCGCTGAAATCTGGTTAGTCCTTCATAGAAATAATTATTTGATTCAATGTGTTCGATACTTCGAATTGATTAACACGCATTTGAATCAATGAATTTGTCCATACTTCATTAAATTCCTTAGGTTTGTTTAAAACAAATAAAATTATTCAATTCAACAGGATATCAATTAAGTTGAATATAAATTTATTTGATACAGAACTGATGCATTTATATCCATTCAACTGTGATAAATACATATTATATTCAGGAATGTTTGTGTAATCAAACTAACATGTCGTCAGTCGCCACGATTAATTATATATGCAGTAAGACGTCCTTGAGATACCTTTTTCTTTAAAAGGTTAAAGAAGTAGACTTTTCATTTGTTAATGAAGAATCATCCAGGCTACCCCTCCAGGCTTCATTCCTATAACAATTGATATAAATAAAATCTTTGAATAAGCAAATCAAATTTGTTTCAAATTTCTTGAATAATCATTGTCGCAAGATAAGATTTTTTACTCTCGTTATATTTTCTTGTTTAACGATTCAAACCTTATTTCCAACTTTTTTAGCAATATATTTTCCATAAGTCCACACTTCTTAAAAAATTGCAATTTTCTAGGGAAAGCTAGAAAAATTTTAAACTGTCAAGAATTTTGAAAATCGAAAACAGAATTTCGTTGAAATGTAGCGCTCGTAGAACCTGAATATCCATCATCAATTCGTAGCTCATTGATCCATTGTAATAGAAAAAAATTCTTATTTTTCATAACTTTGTGCAAATAATCAGAAGGCAATATTTTGAGAATGTAAACAGGCTAGGTCACGTTCAAAATTTCATAATATTACCCTCTTAATGTTTTAATAGAGTAAAAAATATTACATAATCGCCTTATTTGATTAAATTTTCCTATTTTTCACTTTTCCAATTTTTATAACCCTTTTTTAATTACTAAATGCAGACGTAAATAAGTTTATATATTTTTATGAAGCAATTAGTTGTTTCTCACTATTGAATTAGGAAATATCTAAAATAATAATTAAATCAGTAATTCTTTATTAATCTTCAGTAGTCCACTTGTCACTAATCAATCCTGAAAATTTTTACTAATGATTAGTTAAGTTTTAACAATTTTGATTCGGCGAGACAACAAAGTATCTTCTAGGAAAGAAAAAAGCTACAGAATAAAAATAGACTTCTTGAGATACTAAGTTCATCCCCATACAAGGCAAATAATTTTTACAAAGTTTGCTGAATAATTGCAATTTTCTATGAAAAATTAGAAAAATGTAGCGTTTTTAAACTGGAGACAGGCACTTCACGTTTAAAATTTCACAATATGGCCTTCTAATTATTTTAATAGAGTTGAGAATGCTACACCATCGCGTTATTTCATTAAAAATTTTCATTTTTCACGTTTTTGATTTTTATAAACTTTTTAAAATATTATATACAGTCCTAAGTAAATTCATTGATTTGTACTAAGAAATTAGTTGCTTTCCACTATATGATTAGGGAAAATCTCGACTAATCGAATTAGTTATGTTCTACTAGTCTTCGGCTGTTCTTATTTTTGTAACAGAATCTGTAAAATTGTACTCGTGATTAGTTACATTTTACCATTTTTGATTTATAGAGACTTTAAAATGTTTTTTGCATGAGGAAAAAAGCTATTAAATTGAAAGAGCCTTCTTTAGGCTTTCAAGTTCATAATTTTCCAAGGTGATGTTTATTCAAGGTAAAGGAGTTATGCAAATTTTTCTAAGCAATCGTATTTTGTTGCGGTAAATTCAAAAAATATACAACCGAAATTGATTTCGCAAATCAAAAGCAAAACTCCATTAAAAAGTAGCGCATGAAGATCCTGAATATGTATAATTAATTTCGAGACCATTGATCGATTCCAATTCTAAGATTCTGAAGAATTTGTATTCTTGTTAGCTCTGTGCGAACGCAATCAGAGGCAATGTTTTCAAATTGAGGCTGGCCACGTCACGCTTACGATTACACAATATTATATGATCTTCTTAATATTTCAATAGTGATAAGAATTTTAATTTTAACAACATTTTAATAACATTATATGATTATTATATACAGTCCTAAGTGATGATGATCCTGAATGTGCATTATTGATTGATATATTGATCCATATTGATCTCATATTAATCCATTATATTTTTAAAATTGTAAAAAAGGCTTATTTTTAAAACTCAGTTCAAACGACCGGAAGGCAGTATTTTGAAAATAGAAGCAGACTACTCTTAGGTCACGTTAACAATTTTTGAATATGGCCTTCTTATTGTTTGAACAGAGTTAGAAGTTTTACACTATTCTTTCATTTTATTGAACATTTCTATTTTTCACGTTTTCAATGTTTATACCTTTTTTTTAATGATTATATGCAGTTCTAAATAATTTTCTTTTTACCAAGCAATTAATTTCCACTATTAAATTAGGAAATATCTCGACTACTCGTGATTGCAACACGTTTTTCTTTCAAGTTTTGTTACCTAATTATAAATAAATATGTTTATAAACAAACACAACTTTAACATGAGACATAAGAAAAATGTATTTTATCATTTTTTGTATCTACATGACGACGTGATATCTACTTAAGACATATATTTAAGTAATATAATCATATATGGATCATTCCACAGATTTGTTCAAATTCCAGGCAAAATTCTTGTTGAATATGCCTGCGATTCATGTAGCTGGCAATTTTTCTCCGAAAAGCAGCTACTTCAAATCTAAGTATTAGATATTTCGTAACAGACGTGATTTTTGTTTTATTTGAAATTTGATTTTGTCGTCAATTTGACTTTTCTTTTTATACCTGCATAGAAAGGCAATTCATAAATGATTGGCTGGCCTGGATAATTTTTCATTAATAAATGAAAAATCTAGAAAATTTCCTTCCAAAAATACAAACTTTGTAACAACAATTCATGGATAGAAGTTTTGATTCGAGTGGAAGATTTCTTTTTGCTCTCCAGATGGACAGTGTAAAAGTTTCAAATTTTTCTGAGCAAAAAATTCTGAAGAGACGGGAGAATATGGTCATTTGATTATTTAAAAAAAATATGTTTCTGGCATTTATGCTCTAGGGTTAAATACAGCTGTGGACTTTATACTTAACTGACCCAAATTCGATTCCTGCTGGAGGTTGATTTTTGATCGAATTTTTCTGTTTTAGGTTCATTAAGATTTTAAATTATGTAAATTGTTTGAATAAAATATGTATAATAATAATGTAATTATGATTCATGTTGAAAGCATCAAGTTGTTCATATAGAAAAATATGTGTTATGATTGAAGCACGAACTACTTTATTGCACTCGCGCAAGGTTTCGGACATAGAAATATTTATTGGAATCAGTGGGATACTTTTTTGCTTCAAAAATTCAAGTATCTGATGTAGATAAATAGTTCTTTGAGCATATAAAACATTTTTTTGACTGAAAAGAACATTTTTTTTCATCAATTCTCTTTTCTCAGTTTAAAGAAATATTTATCCCCATTCACGGTACATTCATTTGGAACAATGAATCATTTATATCATTTAAAATGTATATACTTGTCTTTAATTGATATTTCTATGATTCAAAGTTATAATTTTTTTAGATGAATATTGAAAATATTCAAGAATATTCGTAATCAGGGGACTTGTTTGGACCTTTCAAACAAAAGGTATCTCGGGGACCTCTTAGTGCATACAGAAGTGTTAGTGGCTACTGGACTAATAATACAATGCTCAATCTCATATTGAAGAAAATACGAGTACATTCAATCAAAATCTTTTTCTCGTGTTGAAAACGACGACCTAGGAATTACCCATCTGCGACGTGTTTCTGATTTGAATGGCAGCCAGAGAAATACTTAAATTTAGGAAATTTTCAAGATTCCCGTTAATAAAATTATTGTCTTGTTTGGGAATTCTTTCTGCATTATTTTTAATCCTCTTAAAAATGTTCCATATTATTTATAAAAATGTGGTTCCGTAATTATTTCCGATTATTTTCTCATATCCGCCACATTGTAACAAATACGGTAATTCTTCAAGTACACATTTTTTCCGTATTTAAGGGAAACTTACCTACGGGTAGGTGATGAATCATAATAAAACGTACAGAATATAATTATCATTAATTAAAAATACTAATGTAGGTATATCAGAAGGTTGCTGAAAATATAAATTTTCGGCACGAATAGATCCGAATTACAACTTTGGCTATTTGTACGCAAATTATGGTAAAAGTAGCCCTTTATGCCCGGAAGCACTATCCGGACTGAAATTTGGGTACAAATAGCCAAAGTATATGAACTTATTTAAGGCTGTACAAGTGTATATTAATTTTGAGGAGGTTATTGAAATAGAAACGTGTCAAGTAGCGAAGTTTAATAAAGGAACACGATTGTGTAACATCTTCAGCTTTATGAAAACAATTAGAAGGACATATTTTTGAAACTTGAAAAGAGGCTGCGTTACCTCCATCAACATGACATATTTACAAAATACTGCTTCAAAATGAAATAAAAAGGAAATGGTTCTTTCATTAAAAAAAAGATTTTCATTGGAAAACTGGCTATATCTATAATTCAAATTGAAAAAATACACTGAAAAATTTCTTTGAACCAAATAAACCTTTCTCCTACCCCATAGTCATGCAAAACTTGTTAAACTGGAGAAATATACATTACTAACGATTGCTGGTTTAAAAAAATGTGTTACTCAACTATTCAACTATCACAGTTGATAAATGTATTTTTGTACAATGTGGTATGATGAAGGTGAGCTATTGACCTACACATCATGTTTGCTATGATTCTGTACACTGAAATTAGTAGATAAAGAGCAGGTGGACGAAAAAAAAAACGTTGGATGATAATTGCGAGTGAAGGAAGCCATTAACAGACAAATATGATAAAATTGCGATTTTTTATTTTTATTCTTCTCTTTTGTATTTTGCACATATAGAATTATTTTGGAATATAATTTTTCAATCAATAATTAAATCTTTCTCGTTGCAAAGAAGTCAAAGATTGTTTACTTAAGTTTTGAACTATTACAAAATATGAACACTACTGACGGATAGTGTCAAGCCGCTAACCGGGTGACCTAGTAAAAATTAGCCCTGACTTTGAAAGGTGATAACGCCGTCGAGAGTATAGATAACAAGATTTTTATTCAGGGGTCATGACCTTTGCTCTATCTTTCTAATCTATGCTCATGTTTTAAAATTAAATGTAAGTGGGTGTATCTTGTGCAAAATAAAAAATGTAGCACAAGATATTATAAGGAATTTGTCAAACCCAAAGACCAGGACAAAATTTTTTTCAAAAGGTGGGGAAAATATCTGGAAGTAGCTCTATAGGATGTATCCTACTCACGTGGTGAACATTTCTATCTTTTAAATGTTTGCTCCCACTCGCGATTTTTGTTCAAATGCTCACAAGCAGGTGGTCCTTCAAATTTCAGACAAATCGGCTAATATACCTATTGCCCGAGACATTTGAAGTTTCCCAAAAGATTTGCATGGAAGAAATTTTCGAAAACATTTAATTTACGCTGTTTTCATTTAATTTGCATTCAAATCATACGCCCACACAGAACAATGAACATAGAGTTCATTGCTATTTAGGTCACGAAAGACATTTTTTATAGCTATAAACTAACAATGAATAAACGTTATAGAAAAATTAAAAGAATTATTTTAAAGTTCATAGTAGGTAGCAGGATTCGAAATTAAAAAAATATGCCTGCTGTGAGGGCACATTCGTTTTTGTACTTTTAGTGCGTTCATTTCAACTATATTTTTTTAAATAACATAAATATTTTAACTTAAAGCGAAAGCTATGATTTTAACCCCTGAGGAACTACACTCATAAATTGGAACTGAAATTGTTTTTCCATTTGTTTTTAAATAATTTTCTCAAAGCACCTGATGCTTTGACGAGAACATTCTCATTGCGACACTCGCGCCTCGAGTTCGATAATTAGATTATAAAGACGGTTAACGGTTATCTTTAACAAATAAAAATATGTTGAGTAAAGTGAACAGCATATGAGAACTAGGTATGTTTTTCAATATATATTGTAAATGAAAAGTTACCATTTTTTCTTTTACTTTACTATATAAAGACCTGAAGCAGTATGCTTTGATTCTGTTCGTTCAAACTACAGTTCTGAGACAACTCTACTATAATTAATTAATTAAAAATATTTTCACTTTATGCCAAGTTGAAAAATTTCATTGCGATAATGTATAAAGCTTTTTAAAATCTAATAAAAATGATGATTCAAACTTACGGATCTTTTGAAGAGATAAATTGTATATTTTTGAAGATGGTCTAACTTTTTGAATTTTGGTTGAAATAACAAATTTCATAAAAATAGTTTTGAAATATGTTCTATATCTAGTAAAAATGCTGATTGATTTTTCCTAATCTATAAAAAAAATCTTTTTCTATTTCTTGCAAATTTTCAAAATCTCCAAATTTTTTTATTTTATCCTAATCAAAAAATCTAATTGGAATAGTTTTAAAATATAAAAAGTCCAAAACCTGATAAATTCAAAAAAATTTTGAAAGATTTTTGAAGTAGAAGTAATTTAAAAAATTGTACAAAAACTTTGTTTTAATGAATATTCTTTTAAAATACCAAAAAATCTTTGAAATTCTTTCAAATCTTTTGAAATATCATGTAATGTTTAAAAATCTATTCAAATCTTTGAAATCCCTGAATTTTTGTAAAAAGGTTCTTTTGAATTTCATCGAAACATTATAAATCCCTTAAAATTCTGTTAAGTTACATGAAATATGATGATATTCCTTCAAATTCCCTGAAATTTATTTAATCTCTAGAAAAATTCTTGGAGTTCTTTAATATACCTCAAAATCCTTTGAACTTTATTATACTGAAAAAATGACAGAACAAGAATTTATTAAAAAATTTGAATCTTTGCGAGATTATCATCATTAAACAAAAAGAGAAAGTTTTGCCAAGATTTCCGTTTTTCCTTTACAATTTATAAAAAAATTTCAAATTAATGCATTTTAAACTTTAGATATATTTCAGAATTACTTGATAAGCTTTGATTTCAAAAACTATGTTGATTGTACTGATAAATTTTGACTGGGCAGAATTTTTGCATCGTGAATATTTTTGGTCAGATTTTTAATATAACTTTAAATGTTCTAAAATTACTTATGGATTTGGCGAGAAGGGTAGACAACTTTATAAAGATGGGAACTTTGCAGATTGGTGAAGTTTTCATTTTAAAACTGTTTTTTAATTTAGGGTTTGAGGAGGGATAATTTTTTAATACGAGTAACTATTATTAAACTTTTTCTAGTAAGGCAAAACGATCTTGAACCCACATTGAATTAAATGAATTATAATTCATCATTACGAATGACAATCATATTCCTGCATAATTCGGAATTCAGGGTGCATTTTTTAGCAGGCCAGAATTTGTGAGAGATTATAATTGTCCTGTAGGGTCCAAAATGAATCCAGCTCACGAGTGCTCAGTTTGGTAAAATTCTTCTCAAAATTGGTCTCATCCAGCCAGTCGTGTTAGTTTCTAAAAATGTGAGCCGAAAAGACCATTGCGGAACCTCAAAACATATTGTATCCACTAGTCATAACTAAAGTTGCTTTCAAAATTTTGTTAATGAAGTAACGGGAATTAAAATAAAACTCAAATTGCAAATCAATTGATGACCATCAAATTTTTGTAGAGTTCAAGTTTTAATAAACGCAAACATAGTACAGTTAACACGTATTTTGTCGATTCGGCAATCGCCTAATAAATTCAAGCTATCCCTGTACTTAATGTTCAACATATTAATATCACTCAGTTGTTAATGTTTTGAATAAAGGGGATATCAAACCTAATTTTCATGAAAATTATGTAACATTTATGACATTGGAGTCATGCAGAGAGGTGAGATTATGAAAATTTCATTATCATTGAATTGAATTGATAAAATATATTTACCAGCGGAATAAGCAATATCGTATGATCGATATTGATCGATTTATAAATCTTTAGGCCGCAGTCAACCACGTTAATTATTTAAGGTTCTTAGATCCTCAGATCCTCTCTTAATAACGAGTAAGGCGTAAATGTCCTTATTCGCCAGGTCTATATATGATAATCGAGTAGCTTGTGACGACGTCACGTGATTAAGTTTGACTTTGAAGTTCATGTTACATTAGCATTTCAGTTTGAAGTATTTATTTTTCTGTAAACAAATATTCTTGAAAATATATGAATTCAAAAAAAGTTAGAAACACAAATTAAAAAGTTGACATTAAGAGAAAACAGAAAGAACCCAACATAACAACTATATAGTCATATGAACTCGTAGTGTTATTAGTCTGAAGCAATGTCAGACAAGGTTCAGGTAGCTAACAGTTTATCAAATGTATGAGTTCCAATTGAAAGTTCTTCCGGAATTTCAGTTCACGTTTTATGTAGTAATAACCCTTCAAATTCATCCTACGGAATTCATCTTGCGGACATTACAAAAATCAAATCCACCATCCTGTATATTATGATAAGATACGAAATATTAATGAGAATATACTTTTTGTGACAAACTTAAATTGGTTGAGAAAAAATTCCCAGAAATTGACGAGGAACTACAATTTTTATATTGTCATCAGATGAAAACCCGCAAGATATTTCTGTGACTATAAGATAAACAACTAAATAGGTGTGAGGACTCAATTAATATTCACGCATGTGAAAAGAACAGACCATATGAACTTCGAAAAATGTGTAATATATGTATACTCTAAATATTTTTGATGATTTCACTTAAAAACAAGCAAGCGCTTTCTGTATAAGATTAGCAAATTCGTTAGATTTTTTTCTGTTAATTTCATAAGAAGCAACCACAGATTTCATAACGGATAGTCTTATTATAATCTGAAAGTTTTTAGTTTGAAATTTATAGATGTTTGCTTCACCAGGAAAATTTTCTCGTGTATGAAGTGAGATATATTTTACCAAAATATTTCACTTTTAGAGAACTATATATTTTAAGTTCTTTCCATGTAGTCTGAAAATGTGACGTATGAATCCAGATAAAGCACATACTTTCTTATAGTGGACATTCGAGCTGAAAAAAATTTCAGACTATCTAGGTTAATTACTATTGTCAAAACTTTCAGGGCCAGTTTCATCTTTTCTCTACAAGAGCCTAGCAAAAATTTGAATCTACAAAAAAATGAATGTTGTTACGCAGATTGTTAGGAGTCAGTTTGATCGTACGAATACAGCGCAGAGTTTGTGAAGTACAAAGATTCACAGAAGAATCATAATTTTCACATTCTCATCAGAGAAAATATTAGATTTGTGTAAGATCCCCCCCCCCCTCCACCCTCCGGGTTTTTGTCAAATGTCCACGTTTTGAGACCCACTAAATCCAAAAAACAGGTTTTTACGAATGTGTTGGTATACTCTTCAAGTGTCCTATAATTAAGGTCAAGTTCGTTAGCCAGTCATTTTGGATAAAAATTTAAAAAGTGAGCACATTTTCAAAATTTTTGAGACCGCTTTTCTACAGATTTGAAAATTCTATTTACGGTTATTGGCAGTACTCAAAAAGATGAACAATTTATCCCTATGACTTTTTTTGGTAAAAAAATACCTGAGTTATAGCATTTACAAAATTGAAAAAAAAAACGAAAATGAACACTTTAAGCCAAATAACGCACGATATGAAAAAATGTCAGAAGGAAAAAAACGTTGCATTTGAAACACTCTACAAGAATATTACAACAACTTTTTGAATTTACTTGAAAAATAAAAAATTCAAATTTTGACCACACAAACAATAATAAAAAATAAAAAATTTGATTTTTTGGCCAAATTATACAAGAAACAAAAAAATATTTATTGACAAAAATTGTGCATTTAAAAAAGAGCTACAAATTTGTTATTAATAACTTTTTCATAAAAAATAACATTACCAATACAAAAATTAAATTTGTGGAAGAACGTCGCCAGGTACGAAAAAATATGAATAGACAAAAACTGTGCATTCAAAAAGGGTCTACTGATTTGTGAGCAATCACCTTTTGACAGGAAGCGCAGTTTTTTTTTCTAATCGTAAAAAATAAAATTGAAAATGAAAGAATTGAATTTCTGGACAAATGACACAAGATATGAGAAAAATTATTCAAAAAAAGTTGCTCACCCAAAAAAGAGCTACAAATTTCTTAGACATAATTTTTTGATAGGGCGCGTAGTTTTTGTTCTAATCGTAAAAAATAGCATAAAAAATAATAAAAATTAAATTTTTCGAAAACCCACACAAGAGACGAAAGAAAATGAAAAGACAAAAGTTGTTCAACCAAAACAGATCTACAAATTTGTTATACAGAACAAAGTCTGTTAAAGAAACGATTAGAAAAACAATGAATATTTTGCATCATATGTGTACAGGATAAAACCGGTCGGATTTGTGAATCCAAGAAAAGAAGTAATTTTTCAGTTATAGTACTGAGCCTGTTGGAGATAGTTCAAGAAGATCAATCAAACTGTTCATATCTGGAAATAATAGCGCCTATCAGATATGAGCAGGAAAATAAAACCCTATATTATTGTCACACATTATTCTTTTTTTTCATTAGAAATTCGATAAATCACAAAAGCATGCACTTGATGCATCTTGAACTGCTGGCTTGACCTCCAAGATTTTATATCGGAAGAAAGTGACAAGAGAAGCAACACGTTGTGATATAAATGAACACGTTGATATAAAACGTATCTTTTCTGCTACACATACCTTACTCAACCTTACCATATAAAGTCCTTGAACACCGAAGGTATGACGAGACCAGAACCGAACGAGTTACCCTTATCGCAAAAGGGATTATTCGAGGGGTCGACCACTCTGATTTTTCATGTGCCAGGAATATGTTCCCAAAAGAATATTCGGGAATATGTAGAATATATCGGAATATTTGGGAATATGAAGAATATTTGGGAATATGAGACAATATTTCAGAATATATTCAAACTTAAGAAAATAATAATGATTCAGGAAATTTCAAATATTTTAAGATTTTTTCCGCTCTCTATTCGTAGGAATTTTCAATTGGTTACGATGGTTTCGAAGGAATTTCAAAAATTTTCAAGAAATCCTTACATGTGAAAGCTTTTTGCGAATTTCCAGGGATTAAAAATTATAATATTGCAGTTCAACTAATATAACTATTTTAATATTTCCAAGCAGGAGAGCATTTACTTTATATATTTATATATAACTTTTTTTCGAATCTAAAGAGCCTATTTGAAGAAAATTATAATACTTCATGAAATTTCAAGGATTTTCAAATATTTTAAGATTTTTCCACTCGCTATACGTAGAAATTTTCAATTGATTTCAATGGTTTCCGAAAGTAACTACAAAAATGTCAAAATACTCAATTTCTCCAACGGTCAAAAATGAAGCGCACTTGTAACTCGACTCTTAGCATACAGGCCTTTGTCCAAAACAAATAAAAATCAGTATGACTCCAGTGTCTCAAGAAGGCAGTCGGCTATTAGAAAATAGGGAAAGAACCAAATATAAAATTTTACAGTTTGATTATTTTTCCATAAACTTCGTTTCTGTATATATACATATTCATAAAAGATTTTATAACCGCGTAACCGAAGTGTAATTTGGAAATTGACAGAAAATGGAACAGCCTGCAACCTGCTTTAAAAAGATGAGTTTTTCTTTATTTTATACAAATTTATATTAATTTCTGCTGAAGTAAAATTTTTCTTCATGTAATGATAAGATTGGGGGGGGGGCAATCTTTAAAGATACTTCACGCGTTGTTTTCAAAGATTCCTAAATGCATTTTTAAACTCTCACAAAAAAAAATTATAATATTTGCAGTTCAATTAATATAACTATTTTAATATTTCCAAGCAGGAGAAAATTTAATATATATATATATCTATATATAACTCTTTTGCAAATTAAAAGAGCCTTTTTTGAAGGAAATTACTCATGAAATACCTCATGAGAAAAAAAAAAAAAAAAGTTATTGGTTCCTCGTTTAGAGGTAGGCCAGTATTCGGCAGATGAGCACATATTAACTCCTATCTAATACAACGCTGCTGAAGACTGGTAACCTTTTCAGCATAAATCACCAACCAATTGAGACTCTCGGTTTCCTTTCTCTGTCCTCACCCCCCCCCCCTCCACCCCAGTACCAGAAGTTTTGGTGGGACTGACGTTACGACTAGACTTTCCACCGTACGACGAATGATCACTTAACTTGGACATGATTTCGGCTCGCAAAACAAATCTCGCGCATAAAGATGATAGTTGGGTGTACAATCTAAACATGAATAATGCAAACAATAAAGTAGCCCCGGAATGGACTGAAACTTTGATTGACGAAATGCATACACACGGTAAACGTAAAGTTCGAGTTTCAGGCGATGAATGGAGACTGGGTGTTTGGAATGCTAGGGGAGTAAATGATCTTAAAGTAAGAGAACTACGAGAAACTATGCATGCTAGGAAACTAGATATTTTATGTGTACCTGAGACGAAGAAAAAGGGTTGCGAAAGTAGAAACATAGAAAATGGGGTGTTGAAAGTCGGTTTTGAAATATGGTCAGGAGTAAGTAGTGAATCAAATCGTAGTCAAGGGGTCGGTTTAATTATGAATGAAAAAGCAAGACAGCATCTCAAAGATCATGATTTTGTATCTCCCAGATTGTTGTGGGCTAGAATGAAGGTAGGAATCAGAAGATTATTTATCATAGCGTGCTACGCCCCAGTTGACAGTGAGCCGCGAGAAGTCAAAGACGCCTTCTGGGACACTTTAAATGATACAATAAGTATTTGCGATCAAGGTGAAAGAATAATTCTGCTAGGAGATATGAACGGATGGGTCGGTGTCCAACGTGAGGATACAGATACAGAAAGGGTGCTAGGTGAATTTGAGGATCCAAGAAGAAAAAATTATAACGGGGAAAAATTAGTTAGCTTATGCTTAGAAAAGGGCCTATTTATTACAAATACTTGGTTTAGACATAAAATGATCCACATGTACACCTAGCGTAAAGGAAATAGCAACAGTATAATTGACTTTGTTATTGCGGATGAAAGACTAAGAGAACTAGTTAAAGATACAAGAGAAATCAAAAATAGGTATTTAACAAGAGCAAAGAAATAAACTATAATACACATAATTAGAGTAGGCTATGAAGAGAAGGATACTATAAATAAATACACATACTCAAAAGTAAATACGCATTCATACATACACTCATATATATTTTCAATTAGGGATGTAAGTGTTACCAATGTGTGATTTCGAGGGTAAGATTTGATGTGTTGAATTAGTAACCAAAAAGGAGTTTTCTAAATTGAAATTGTGAAGGTGCATTTCTAATGCTTATAGGTAGTTTGTTCCAAAGGTGAGCACCATGAATAACAGAAGACCTTCGCATTTTGCACTTGTGGCTCTAATGTATACCATTTCGATTTCCATTTCTCATTATTATTTAGTTTTTAAATTGACTCATCTACACTACTGCCGAAAAAAAATCACATATATCATTATTTACTGAAGTTCTTCAGCTTTTATAATATTAAAATGCAAATGTAGTCAAATGTCAAATATTGAATTTTCAACATTCGATGCGTGCAATATCGTATCGCTAGTTCTCCGACCCGATTCAGAGGCGCTTCAAATCGAAAAAGGAACTACCAATTTCTTAGTCCAAATATATTAATCTAATTAATAACTTAAGCACTGTTCCTAGTTTACAAATGAAGCAACAAAAATGTGTTGTCATTTAAACGTTCAGACCTTCAAGCACATGATTGTGTAATAGGTGGGCCGAAAATACCTTGAAATTGAAAATGACTATGGCTGCAAATTTGCTACGTGTCATTGAAAATACAAAAACCATGATGACTGTTCGAAATCTTATTAATGTTTAGAATTTAAAAAAGCTTCCCAGGGTACGAAAATTATGGTAATTTTCTGTATGTACCGGGTTATAAACGTACATAAACGTACGGGCGGTTCGGACTGTCCGGATTATTATTGTGGCCATTTAGTGCCTTTTTAGTTTGTATCCTTAGACTTTACACGTATGCTAAAAATTTATTGGATTTTTATCGATCTTGGCTTAAGGGTTTTTTTTGAGAGGGTGATTACGAATTCAAAGTCCAATATGGCGGAAATTGTTTGATGAAGTTCGGGCAATGTATGTATCACTTCTAGAATCTTCTCAATTATTTAAGTTTACAAGCTGTTTACCATCTGAACTGATATGTGGAGGTAATGAATTATCTTTTTTGCATGAAAGAAGTAAAAAAATTATATCAACTTCCTTAAACTTTTGTCTCGTGTATTGTCACAAAGGCTCGCAAAATTCCACCTTATCAGCCACGCAGAGAGTCGGAGGAGTATTGTCCTAAAAATTCGAATTTCGTGAAAACTAGTTTTAACTGGTCAAAACGCAAAGTGACCGGCAGTATTCATAAAAAAATAGTTTGAACTAGGCAAATCGAAGAGTTTATTGCTCACGATTTCTTGACATCTCTCACTACAATGAAGTGATTATCTTATTCTATCAATAAACAGTCATATTGTATTGTATTTTCATTTATTTCAAGGAGTCCAGAGGGCTTGAAGGAACAAGATTATAAGGAAATATACATTAATTATTACAAGAACTTATCAGTAAAAGTACAATAGTATAGAAATAGTATAGTATGGTATATATTATTCTTATTTATAATATATAGCATATATTATATATATAGCCTATTCTATTATAAAACATCAATTAAACGAATCGTGACACCAAGTGTATTCACATTTCGACTTATAAGTAGTACATATCTTATTTCTGCTTCGTAGTTCATTAATTTGAATCACGTTCACAATAACATTTAAACACATTTACAAAATTTCAACTGCAACACTTTTGTTTCATGCAAATTCGTGAAACTTCCAAACTTTTCAAAGATTTAAAAAATTTTTGGGACTTTCAAAATTTCAACAATTTGCTCAATTTTTCAAATTTCTAAATATTTAAGATTAACAAGATTTTCAATATGTTCCAAAATTTCGAAGTTTTTTGAATGTAAAAAAATTTCCAATATATATCAGAATTTTTTAAAATTGCAGAGAATTTTCAAGTATCGAAATATTTTCAAAATGTACAGCATTGACGAATTTTTTTAAATTTCAGAAAATTATCAAACATTCAAATATTTTCCAAAATTTTTAGGATTTTCAAGCTTTCAAACTTAAAAAAAATTTTAATTAAAAAAATTTAAAAAAAATTTAATTATAAAGATTTAAAAAATTATTATAATTTCAAAAAATTTGAAAAATTACAAGAATTTTCAAAATGTTTGAAATTGAAAACATTTAAATTCTTTTAAAATTTTGAAAATGTTTGTATATTGAAATATTTGTTTAAATTTTAAAATTCTTTAAAAATTTTCTAAATATTGACTATATTGATTATCTTTGAAATCTTCAAAATCACTTTTAAAATCTTTTCAATTGTGATGATCTTTCAAATTCGGAAAATTTTGTAATCCTTTGAAATTCCTTTCAGTTCACTTGACTTGTATAACTCTACGATACATCAATGCAATACAATGGCGAGAAAATACGTATTAAATAAGAACTGATAAATATATTGTATTTTTGTGGATATTTGACCTGGTTAATATTTGAACATGAAACAAGAGTGTTTCAGGTAAAATTTTGTAAATTCGTGTAGTTTTTTTATAATCGTCTCCGGCTAGCGGTTGCGCAAAGAGTTTAAGGAATTTGAAAGAATTTCAGGAATTCCAAAGAATTAAAAAATTTTCCGAATTTGAAAAATCATCACAATTCAAAAGATTTTAAAAGTGATTTCAAAGATTTCAAAGATTATCAATATGGTCAGAATTTTAAAAAAATTTAAAGAATTTCAAAGTTCAAACAAAAATTAAAAAATTTTCAATATAAAAAAATTTTCAATATAAAAAATTAATTCAGTAGTTGAATTAAGAATTCAACTACTTGGTTGAAAGTTGAACTACTTTGTTGAAAAAAAAATTTATTCGTTGAAGATTCATCTCTTCGGTTGAAAATTTAACTATTTCGTTGAAAAACCGTCTTTTTAGTTAAAACCTAATTGTTTTATTTGAAAATTTAACTATTCCATCATTGGTTGGAAAATTATAGCTTTTAATTGAAAATTTATCACTTTGGTAGAAAAAGTAGGTATTTTGTTGCAAATTTGTATTTTTTGGTAGAAAATTAATAATATTGTTTGGAAATGCAACTACTTGTTTGAATTGAACAACTTCGTTGAGAGTTAATTTTGAAATATTATTATGTTATATTATATTATTATATATAATATAATTCAAATATTTTGATGAAATTTTTGTTTGTTTGCTTGAAAATTTAACGTTTTTAGCTTAAAATTCAACTATTTGGTTGGAAATTCATATTTTCAGGTTGAAAATTCAACTGTTTTTTCAGATAATTCACCTTTTTGTTTTCAAAATTCAACACTTTAGTGTAAATTTTGGTTGTCTCTTGAAGGAAAAATCTTTTCTGTTCAGAGATTTAACTATTTTGTTGAAAAAAATTCATATTCCTCAGCAGAATTTTACTGCTTTTGTATATTGAAATTGTTTGATTGTAATATTAACTATTATATTTTTCGTTGAGCATTAATATTTTTTGATGAAAATTCAATCTATTTTTTATGAAATTTAATCATTTAGTAAAAAATGTAACTGTTTTGTTGCAAATTCGTCTTTTTTCGTAGAACATTCGTCCTTTTGAATTGAAAATTCCACTGTCGTTGAAAATGTAATTAATTTGAATCTTTTTTTTTCGAGTAAGAATGCAACTGCCTGGTTAAAAATTCACCGGGTTCGCTTGAAAATGAAAGTTTTTGTTAATAATTAAACTGTTTCGTACAAATTTGGTATTCTCGGCTCGAAAATTCCACAACTTGATAGAATTTTCAGCAATTGGGTATGAAATTGAACAACTTTGTTCAAAATTAAATTAATATGTAAAAATTTTATTTTTTTAGCTTTTGCTATTTTTTATCCAAAATTGAGCTTTTTCAGGTTAAAATTAAACTATTTGATTGAAATTTTTTGTGTTCTATTGAAAACTCGTATTATTTGGTGGAAAAGCAATTTTTAGTTACAAATTCAACTATTTGGTTAAAAATGAAACTTTTTCGTAAAAACTAGCGTGTTTCAGTTGAAAATGAACGTTTTTATTATAAATTTAAATTTTTTGGTCGAAACTTCAACCCGTTTGTACAAATTTCGTATTTTCGTCAGAAAAATTCAACAATTCGGTAGAAAATTCAACTTATTATTTGAAAATTGAACGTCTTTGTCAAAAGTTAATTTTTTCAGTTAAATATACATCATTGTAGTAAAAAATCCGTTTATTTGGTAGAAAATTGATTTTGTTAGCTGTAAATTTAACTATTTCATTTTTGGTTGAATATTTATCTTTTTCAGTTGAAAATTAAGATATTTGTTTGAAAATGTTCGGCTTTTGTTGAAAATTCAAATTGCATGGTAAATTTTTATCTTGTTTTATTAAAAATGCAACTGTTCCATTGAAAGTTGAACTAATTTCTTAAAAAATAACTTTTCTCGTTGAAGATTCATAATTTTAGTTGAAAATTTATCTCCGTTAAAAATTAAATTACTTCCATAAATTTTGTAGAAAATAAATATGAAAATAAACTAATATTTTATTAATTCAATTTATTATTATCACTAGTATCTAATTAAATTCATTTCTTTGGCTGAAAATTCAACTGTGTAGTTGAAAATAAGCTTTTATGCTAAAAACTCATATTTTCCGGTGGAAAATTCAACTGTTCTCTGGGAAATGTTTAAAATTTGGTTAGCTGAATAGTCAAAGTTGATTTCAAATGAAGAAAATATTTCCTCCAAACAGATTGAAGTCCATCGGATGATTTAAGGGTTTTCTTCAATTGGAAGATTTGATTTTTGATATGCGTAAGTATTTCTGTGATTCTAAGATATGATATATTACTCGGAATAAGCATGTAATCATTATACAATTTTTTATTGATTCTCACTAACTGGAAATTATTAGCAAATAGATCCTGCGCTGATTTAAAACATTCTTTTCAATAAATTTCAAAATCCACTGCAGTGCTCGGATAAGCATACGTGGAACGCTCGAAATCATTAATTCTTTTCAGATATCAACTACATTTTTCATCATGGTGGAAATTGAATATTTTATTTCAGGTAAATAAAAAATGTCTTTCATGAAACATTATGGTATTATCTCATAAACATCACGCAATCAAAATTCGAAAACATTGTGAAAATTTTTTTCATCAGTTGTTGAAAAAAAATGTATAATTTTGTTTAAATATTCTCCCATTGAGTTACATAACAACTTATCTAATATTATTATAGGTCGAACTTAAGAAAAAAGTATTTCTCAATTTTCCATTAAAGTCCCATAACTCCTATAAAACATTTCTTTTAGATATAATTTTTCAGAAAATTAAACCCCACATTATTATTAACTTATACTCAAAATCTGGATCCAATCTGTGCTGCTTTAATGTTCCAACAAAAATCCTTTTCAAATGAAAAATGTATTTTGTTTTATTGGAAGAAAAATGATTTGAATTTAAAAAAAGTTGTTTTTCTAGTTTATAACAGGACTCTAAGCCTCCTCGCTTTACCGCAAACAGCTTTTTATGATTCCTGACAATACCAAAAGATAACACGTAAGGTAAAATAGATCAAATATGCAAATAATTTTGTTTCTCATTTCGTGAGAGAGAATATTAAATACGTTATGTTTGTTCTCTTATTTGTTGAGGTTACATAGCCTATTTTCAAGTTTCACCATGTTACCTTCTCATTATTTCAGTGAAGCTAAAAATTGTAAACATAATCGCGCTTTTTTTTTATCAAAGTTCACTATTTGGCGACGTGGGCGGCACGGAATAGAGGCGTCGGTATAATTTGAAAAAATGCATATATTTTCCACGACTTTATTTGAATAAAAAAAATTCAGCTAGCCAAATAGAATCAAACAAAACATTTCTTTGATTTGAAGAGGGAAAAAGATGTCATTATGTAAAATCAAATACATTTTTACTTCTTCTATTTGCACTTAACTTTTCTCTGCGTGCAGATCAAGAGAGAATTGGGCCTTAGGACTAGATGATTTATTTTAATTCTAATGATTTGAAATAGGAAATAGTTATACCGCGAATAAAAATGCGCTTCACATTATAGATATCATACTTACCAATACAATTAGAGAACACCACTATGGTAAAACACAGACAACCCAAGGCAGGCCTCATTTTCTTGAAATGATGGAAACTCAATTATGAAGAATTTTAATACCAGTGCAACTAATGAATATTCCTGAAAATGTTCCAATATATATACTGGTCGCTATCTCATTTGTCCCACAAAATGATGATACACTTATTGTATTTTACCTTACATTATTTACGTTAAAAATAATCCATTCAGTGGCGGCAGAGCAGGTCTAGGCCACGCCTTAAATTTGAAAGGTTGTAGAGGGGAAAATGAGGGGGGGGGAGGTGCGTTTTAAATCGAACTCGTTTTTCAATTTTCAACGCGTGGAAGAATTCATGTGTTGAATAGTCAACATTCGACAGATTTTCCGCTACCCCTGAATCGCATTAATGTTTGCACACTTGGAAATAATACGAAATTCGATAAAACACAAGAGCACGCAAGTGGCACATGCCTAGCTATAAGTTTGCTTGACCTCCAACATTTTATATTGAAAACAAGTGACAAATCCTATTTCAATTTTTAAAAGTATCAATTTTTTTTCAAACATGAACTACAAATTGATATAATAAAAAAAAATTGCTATCCTACTATTCAAGGTTGCGTATACGAGGGCAATACTGGTGACAAAATTGAGGGTACTCGTAAAAAAAATACCGTACCGAAAACATTTTTTTAGTGCTTTTTTAAAAAGCTCATTTTATGGGTGGAGTCTAGACTGCTGGCGTCGACATACTAGGCAAATTACCGAATGTACATTTCAAAAATGAATTTTTTAAGAAGAAAATTAGAAACACAATATTAACAAGTCAATCTGTGCAAAAATTTATTATTGAATCAAAATAACAGAATTTTTTTTTCTTCAAGACAAAGTCTGTGCAAAATAAAAAATTACCAAAAATTCAGTTAGATTGTAAAGTGAAGTTAAAGTGTAACTTTAAAATTGCACTAAATGAAAAAATAAATAAATTTGAATAAACTTTTCTGAATTTTCAAACAAAATTCCATTTGATTCGACGAATTTCAATTTCGGAATATGGATTAATTCAAAATCAACAATTTTTTTTAAATTTTATAAAAAATATCTTCGGAAAATTTGTATTATCTATTAACATTTTTATGGTGATTATGACAATCAAAATTGGTATTGTGCTAATGGATTTCATATAAGATTTATAACGAAATAAATTTTTCCATTTCACAATGGAATATAGGAAGTAACAACAGAAGGATAAGTCTTTTTTCTCCTTTATGGTTTTTACTTGATGTGAAACTGAAGTTTCTTAGAAATTTTACCATATCATCATAGATTGCGCGGAAATTGACAGATTGTGGGACAAATAAAAAGTTAATTCATGGAGATGTTATACATAAAGAGAGAAGGCAATAATGAAATCAATTTAAAAATAGACATTTCGAAATATAACAAAGCCTTTGATAATTTCATTGAATTTTTATAGAAAACCTTGGAAATTATTGTATTTTAATTTCCTGTTCATTGGAAATTAAAACAAGTATTAAAGTGCATGAAAGATTTCTGAAATATTAAGGATTCACACTTAAACCGAAAATTAAAGTATAAAAATCCATCCATAAATAAAAAATGAAAAAAAATTTAAATAATTGTACGATAAGAAACTTCAGTCTCATATATACATACATTACTAATATAAAGCATATGATAGAAATAATTGTTCGTAGTATCCTATAAAATTATACCCTGATGAGGAGATCTAAAGTGATCTCGAAACATGTTGGTCCCAAAAGTAGTATAAAAAAGACGGAGAAAGAGAAAGGATAAGAGAGTGAGGATGGCTTGGTTGTATCTTTCCTAATTCTCTCCCTCTTTTTTCCTCTTGTTATATACTTGTCACTAATGAGCCGATTACAAAGTTGTTTGGAAACATATTTTGAGGCCTTTGTATGCAATTCTTTTTGCATATATATTGAACTTTTTGAATGTGTTTTTTCAAAACAACTGATTTTTGGATTCACAATGTCTCTTAGCCTTTTTGTTTCAAAAATAAATTTTTGCACAGATTGACTTGTTAATATTGTGTTTCTAATTTTCTTCCTAAAAAATTTAACAATAGAGACATTAAGTCATAGACCTAGATATTGTTTCTCTTGAGTTCGGATTTAATTGCCGTCCTCAGAGAATCGGTTTCTTTGTCAACTCTTAAAAATCAAGTTTCTCCCAAGTCAAGATTAAGGGTGTAAATGAAAGTATTTCTGTAACTAATCACAGAAGCCGAATCACAGACACATTGGAGAGGCCCTTTTCATTTATTCACACTAATTTTTTGACTAGTCACAGGGATGAATTCCCATCCCCCAGGAGACGTTAGAAATGCGTAGGGATTTGAAAGAGATGATTTCTGTAAATTTTAATTCTTCTAGAAAATTTCCTCTTGCAAGTCAGAATCGTAATTCTTTTCTGAAATTCCTCGTTCCAAATCAAAATTATAATTCTTTCCAAATGTTTAAAGACAGAATTATACTTCATTATACTTTTTGTTTGAAATCTAGATATAACTGGTCAAGATAATGCATACATTTGAGTTAAAAATATTACAATACAGCTAAAAATTCTTTTTAAATTGGCAATTTGCTAATCACCCCTCCTTCGGATTATGTACAGAAGTGGACCTTGAAGTACCCAAAACTCAGATAACTAAAAATCTTATTTAACAGAAGAAATCAATTCTAGGAAATATTGCATCAATAAAAAAAATTCTTTGAACCTTAAATATACTTATACAAGACTAGTTTCATATCAAATTTCTATTTATTCTCATTCATCCTTCTTGAACGAAAAAAAAATACAAACAATTTTATCTTCCACCTGCTCTGTAAATTGTTAGTTGGCAATAATGAAAATTCTCTATAACTTGTCGTTTAAATTCTATTTGATAAGACTTTTGATATTTATCAATTATATGGAATGAAAAAAAATTAAATTCATCCTTAATGGCTGGACTATCTACAAATTTTTTTGTTTATATCACCATAACTGAGCTCTATTGTTTGATGAAAAAATTTGGATTTTGGAAACTGAAAGTGCTTTTTAGATATTTTTTTCTTTATCTTTCAAACCTTTTCTCTTCAAGTGAAACTTAGTTTATCCTTCCATTTGAAAGAAAATTCGCCACTTTAATTTAATTTAAATAATTAAATTAAATAATATAATAAATAAATATATAAGTAAATAAATGAATAAAATATATATTCAATAATAAAATTAAGTAATTTAAATATTGATCTCTGAATAATTCTTTAAAATTTGTAACACTTTAATGCAAATTATTTTATTTTCGAAGAAATAAAGTTATTCTTTATTTTTTACTTTGATAATTAAAATTAAATTAAATCTACATTAATTTTTAATTAATTTAAATTCAACTAGATTGAAGTTTGATAAATAATATGAAATTAACACGTATTGAACAGAAATGTTATGAATAAATGAAGCAATAAAAAAAGTCACTGTCAATGAAAATTAATTTATTGAAAATCAAACAAATATTTTCGGTGATCCTAGACACGCAACGTGAATGAAGCAGTTGTCAGATAAGAATATTGAGTCTGAACTTTTTTTGGTATTGTCCAACATCGAGGAGGAGTTTTTTTTTTAAATCAGAAAAGTTTCTCGAAATCCTGTCGATCCATTTGTGATACTTTTGATCTTAAGAAAATTTTTTTATTCTTTTGAAACCTTTCAAAATACTTAAAATTTTTCTTCAAAATATTCTATACTATTTTGAAATCGAAGGATATCTCATGTAATATTTTTAAATCTTGTTTCATTTTTTCATAAAACTCATTTCTCAAGATAAAAATTACTTCGGATATTTTCTAAGAATTTTTAGAAAAAAAACAGAGTTGGGAAAGCGGGTGGACTAGATGTCGAGAAACTTTAGTACATCTAGCGCGGCTTCCGTTTCCAGTACCGAATGGTAAAGTACGCGTGGTTTTTTGTGCTATCTTTTTTTGGTTTGAGCGACGAGTTTGCAGTTGTGATTGAGGCGAAAGGTGGTAAGGGAGGTCAGTGAAGTGAAGGGGTTGTGTGGAAGTGTGGGGAGGCTGTTTTGTAGGGTTAAAAGGGTTAGGAGGAAAGTTAAAAGTGATAATTTGGAGGTTAGTTGTCGAGGACGGAAAAGTGAGAGAGAAGATAGGGGACAGCAGATCGATAAAACAGGCCAGCATGTTTGTCACGAGGAGTCCAGTGGGCCCCGGTAGAGGGCAGCAGCAGGTTGAAAACAACCCCGGTACTGATGATCTCACTGTGACCGGCAAAACAGGGAGGGGTAAGGGTGATGCCGGGGATAGCGATGATGGCGAGTATGCTACGCCAGGGTACTTCAGGTGGGGAGAGAAGGAAGGGGAACTAGCTGACAGGAAGACTCGAGGTAGGCCGTCAAATCGGGAACTCCTTAATAGATCCAGAGCTAGCAGTTTAGGATCGAGACAACTTTTTGATAAATGGAGACAGGGGGGAGGGTTCGCGGATAAAAGCGATGAGGGGGAGGAGACGGAAGACAGTAAAAGATCAAGGGAAGAAGAAGAGGGGTATGAGCAGGGAGATGAAAAGTTGCGGAAAAAGATAAAAAAGAAGTCTCCAACGGAGAGGAATAAAGCAATAAGGAAAGTCGATCTAGAGAGCCTGGAAAATCTAATTAAGGGTTTTAGAGAGGAAACGAACCGAAGTCTGAATGGCATGCAAAAGCGAGGGGAGGAGGTTTGGGAAGAAATGAGGAAAGTTAGAGAGAAGTGGGAAGAATGGGATCTGGTGTGGCGGCAAGAAAAAGATAAAGTTTGGAGGCAGTTGGAGGATATTGAGAAAAATCAAAGGATAAGTGAGAAAGAGAGAAAATCGGATATGGAGAAATTGGCAGAAAGAGTGAGAAAGCTAGAGTGTAAGACTGAGGATATAAAGAAAGGGAATGAAGGGGTAAGAGAAGGTGAGAGTATAAAAGAAAAGAATGAGAACGTTATCCTAGAAAATGTGAGAATGAAATCAAGATTGAGAGAGTTGGAAAGAAAAATGGAAGTAGAAGAGAAGACAAAACGGAGTAGCAATATAGTGATTAGAGGAATGAAAGTGGATAGTGAATCAGGAAGAGAAGAAGTGGAAAAGTTGATGGGTGAAATTGGGGCAAAAGTGCACGTGGAAGAGGTAAATGGAGTCGGAAGGAAGATGGAAGGTAAATCGCGCATGTTTATAGTGAAAGTGAGAAATGAGGAAGAAAAAGTTGATATCTTGAGAAAGAAGAAAGCTCTAAAGGGAAGGGAAGAAAGGATAGAGGAGGATTTGACGTGGAATGAAAGAAGAAGAAAGTGGATGATGAAACAGAAAGCATGGAGTGAAAGAGTGAAAGGGAACACGGTATGGATAGGGAAAGACAGAATGTGGATAAATGGGAATGTGTGGATATGGGATGATGAGGAAGATAAATTGAGTGAAGTGTGTAAGGAAAGCCCATGGCGACGAGGGCAAAAAGTGGAGACTAAGGATATAAGGGAGGAGGTAATGGGAACAGTAGAGTGTGAAAGGAAAGAAGTAGGAGAAAACGGAGCGACGGGGTTTCCACAAAAGTAGGGAGGGGATATAAGGACGAAAAAAGGGAGAAAGGAAGGAAGAAAGAAGTGAGAGTAGCGTTTTGGAACGTATCAGGACTAATGAATAAAGATGAAGGATTCTGGGAAGAGTTGAAGAAATGGGATGTAGTGATGTTGAGTGAAACCTGGGTAGATGAGAAGGAGTGGAAGAGAGTGAAGAGGAAGTTACCCAAGGGATATATTTGGCAGATGCAAGGGGCAAAGAAAGATAAGGTGAAGGGAAGAAAGAAAGGGGGTATGGTGTCAGGAGTGAGGAAGGAATTGGTGGGAGAAAAGAGAATAGAAATGGGATTTGAGGAAACTGATGGAGTTATAACGAGAATGGTGAAGATAGGAAAAAGAAAAGTGAGGATAGTTTGCGTTTATAGGAGAAGGGGAGAAGAAGAAGGTTGGAGTGTGATTAGGAAATGGGTGGCGAAAAAGGATGACAAATTAGTGTTGATAGGAGGTGATCTGAATGCGTGGACGGGGGAACAGGGAGGGGAAATATGGGATGAAGAGTGTGAGACTTTCAGGAGAAAATCGAAACACAAACAGGTGGACCAGGAGGGTAAGACTATGTTGGAAATCCTGGGAGAAACAGGGTGGTTTATTTGTAATGGGAACTCGGAAGGGGATGAGGAAGGCGAGATTACGTTTGCAGGGAAAGGGGAAACAGTGATTGACTACATTCTGGCCGAGGAAAGGATAAGGAGGCTGTTAAAAAGAATGGAAGTAGGGAACGAAATAGGGTCAGAACACTTCCCGGTCATTGCAACGTTGAAATGCGGGAATTGGAGAAGAGAGGGAAGGAAGAAGGAGGGAGCGACACGGAAAAAAGCAAAGATGGGTAAATGGGGAGTTGATAAGCTGAGAGAATATACGGAAAGAATGGAAGAAGAGAATGGTTTGATTGAAGATGGGGGAGGTGTGGATGAGATGTTGTGTAAGATGAGGGGAAGGGTAGAGAAGATAGTGGAAGAAATTAGGCCAAGTGAGGAAGAAAGAAGGGAGAAGAGAGGATGGTGGGATGCGGAATGTGTAGAGAGTAAAGAGCGCATAAAGCTATCATTAAAGAATTGGAGAAAAGGAGAGATAGACAAAAAGGAGTATAATAAAAGAAAAAGGGAACACGAGAAATTACTGGATGTCAAACGACAGGAGGAGAAGGTAAGGTACATGGAGAAGGTAGAAAAAGCAATAAAGGAAGGAAGAGAATGGGAGGTGATCAATAGAGAAAGAAGTGAATGGAAAGGAATCAATGAAGAGATAAGTATCGATGAATGGACGGCATATTTCAAGAAATTGCTAGGAGGGGTGGACAGCAAGGTGAGGGGGGATGGTAGAAATATCAAGGAGGGAGGAATAGAAGGTGGGAATGAGTTGACCAGAGAGGAGGTGAATCAAGCAATTGAGAAGTTAAAAAGAAATAAGGCGACAGGAGAGGATGGGATGGAAAATGAAGCGTTGAAATTTGGCGGAAGAAGGGTTAGAGAAGAGATTTGGGAAGTATGTAATAGAGTATGGAGAGGCGAAGGATGGCCGAAGGAGTGGAGAACAGGTTTGGTAGTTCCTTTATTAAAGAAAGGAGGGGGGCAAAAAGTGGAAGATTATAGAGGAATCACTCTCATGCCAGTAACGTATAAGATTTACGCGGAGGTGCTTAGGAAGAGATTAGAAGAACAGGTAGAGGAGAAAGAAAGTATTCCACACAATCAAACAGGATTCAGAAAGGGGATGGGGACAGTGGATAACATTTTCGTACTAAATTATTTAGTTAACAGGAACCTGGGACTGAAAAAAGGAAAACTAGTCGCACTTTTTGTAGATTTTAAGGCAGCTTTCGACTCGGTGAATAGAAAAGTTTTGTGGAAGGCAATGAAAGAAAGGGAGGTGGACGAAGATCTGATTGAGAGGATAAAAGAGGTCTTTACGGAGACAAAGACAAGGGTGAGAATAGGGGAACAGAAAGGAGAGGAATTTTGGACAGGGAGGGGTCTTAGGCAGGGGTGCCCACTAAGCCCGTTGTTGTTCAGCATCTTGTTAGCAGACCTAGAAAAGAAAATGGGAAGGAAAGGTAAAGGGGGTATTGTCCTAGGAAATAAGAGAATATACTCGTTAGCGTACGCGGACGATGTGGTGCTTCTGGCAGAGAATGAAAGTGGAATGAACTTGCTAATGAAAGGATTCGAAGAGTACGTGAGAGAGAAAGACCTGACAATTAATGTGACAAAGACAAAGATAGTATGTTTCAGGAAGAGAAAGAATGAAGTAAAGTATGGATGGAAGATAAATGGGGAAATGGTGGAAATGGTAGAGGAATTTTGTTATTTAGGATTCTGGTTCGAAGCGGGAGGTGGAAACGATCTGCAAGTGAAAAAAAGGATGGAAAGTGCGATTAAGGTGATGGGTCAAGTGTGGGGGATTGGAAAAAGAAGATTCAAAGAGGACTGGAAGATGAGAGTATGGCTGTTTGACTCACTGGTATGGTCTGTGATGTGTTATGGAGTGGATATTTGGGGATGGAAGGAGTACAAAAAAGTAGAAAACATGCAAGAGAGATTTCTGAGATGGGTTATGGGAGTGAGTTGGAACTGCCCAGGTTATATGTTGAGAGAAGAAACAGGAAGAGAGAAATTGGTGATAAGGCAGAGGAAAAGGGTATGGGATTTCGAAGAGAAACTTAAGAGTGGTAAGGGTAGCAAAGTTGCACAAGCATGCCTGCAGGAAATATTAGATAGAGAGAGGAGAGGAAACACGGGACATTCAAGATGGGAGGAGGAGAGATGGAAAGTGAGAAGAGAATGGAGAATGTGTGACAAGGGGAGGGAGTGGCAGGTAGTAGAGGGGGAAATGAGTAAGAAGCAGGAAGAGCAGAGGTGGGAAAAGATTATAGAGTCAAAATATAATAAATGGTATAGATTCATCAAGATGGAAGGGGTCCCAGAATATTCAGGGAAATTGAAAAAGGAGAGCAGGTGGTCCAGAATGATACGCTTCAGAATGGTAGAAGGTATGAATGAGTGTAAATATTGGATGAGTGAAGAAATGAAAATGTGTAGGGTATGTGGGTATGAAAGGGAATCTTGGGAGCACGTGTTGGAGAGATGTACAGGGGAAGAGGAAGGGGGAAAGAGCGTTGTAGATAAAGTTAGGAGGATACTGAGCGGTTGTGGACAAGGGGAAAAGTGGATGAAGAGCTTAGAAGAGAAAAGGGAAGAGAAAATGCATGGGGAAGGTGAAAACCAAAATTGAAATATGGATAAGGAAAATTAGTGTTGCGTGTCTTTGAAAAGCTTGAAGAATAATGGTAAGAGGAAACGGAAGCCCTGGAAGGTCTCGCGCACTTGTTAGATAATAGTTATTAGCTAGTAAGATAATAGTTAAGAACTTGTAAATAATAAGAAGGCGAAGCGACTATAGGTTAAGATAAGCATAAGGCATAGAGGATAAGAGAAATTGTAAAAGATGTAAAGGGAACGGAGCCCTCAAACCCGTAAAAGGGAGAGTAATAAAATACTACTACTACTACTACTAGTACATCTAGCGCAGCTATGAAAAATATTTGATTACTTATTCCGAATTTCGAGATGACGAGACACTTCGTTAAAAATTCTTATGTAGATTTTTTTTTCAAAATCTTCAGAAACCTACGTTTTGTTTTACATTTTTTAAAACCTTTTACTTTTAATGTTTTATTTAGATTTTATGAACTACAATTTTTTCGTCTTTGCTGTGCTGATTTTTGAATTTTAAAGATAAGCAAAAAAGAATTTCAGAAATGTGTATCAAAGACTCTGGCAGATGACAAAAACGTTAACAAAGTTTCTTACTGAAGCATTTTTAAGTTATATGATAATTAAAAAAAATAGATATAGGATTTTTAAAATGCTAAAGAAATGACGAAAAATAATTTTGTTAACATATCAAGAAGTTTCAATAGGAATTGTTAGATAATTACAATTTTTTGAAAAAGAAATTCGAAAGTTAGGATTGTGATTCCTAGTAGATTTTAACGAGATTTCAAGATCATGTTAAAAACATTTTCAGGTTGGCCGGTTCAATAGTGGACAAACTTCCCTGTCATTTCTCGGCATTTTCCTGGTTTGCAAAAAATTGTCACCGTAATTTGAATTTGAAAAAACATGCAACTATTCAAGCTAATTCAGTTAAATCTTAGTAAATTAAAAATGAAAATGTAGTAGAAATTCAAATAAAGCCTAATAATCAAAATCGATTCGAATATAATCCTTGTTAATTCAAGTGGAATTTTGATTAATTTTAATACGAAAAATATATTTAGTATTTAGTATTGTCATGATTATAGAATTTTCGTATTAAAAATACGATTTTGTAGGTCTTTTTAAAAGTCAATACCTTTTTCAATGTTTAAGAGAAAAACAGTAAGTTCTAGCAAAAAAGGGTAAAAGAAGATTTTCTGAGTATTTCAAAAATGTAAAATTTTCTCTAAAACATTTTTATATCTATGTAAGTCGTATCAAAAATATTAGAAAGCGACTTTGTAGGTCTTTTTGAAGTAATAATTAATTTCTCAGACTTTTTTCATATCTCACGTTGATTGGTTGAAAATTTGAATCTTCGATTTTTTCAATGACAGTTTCGATGTTTAGAAGAAAAGATAGAAGAGGAAGATGAAATGTTCAATTTTTAAAAGTGCTGTCACGATTAAGATAAAAATATAATGAAAGTTCAATTGGGCAATTAGGAAATCTCGAATAATAAGTTTCCCGATCCTTTATAATATTAACGAACTTTAAAATTCCCGATAATAGATAATTTCCGAATCTAAACAATTACAAATTCTTTAAATAATAAAATAATGAATAAAATAATCTGATATCATGAGCATATTGTTAATTTATTATTTATTCCATATTAAAACAATTTAATTTAATTTAAAAACAATTTCGTTAATTTCATTTGGATGATTATCTATTATGGGGAATTTCAAAATTCAGCAATATCATAAACTGTCTAAAATTTCTAATTGTCCTCCCTGAATATCTTTAAAAATAGTTAGAATTTTTGTTGACAATTTGAAAAAAAGTCTCAACACTAAAAAAATTGCCGTAAAATCTTCCAGATGCTTTTCGAAAATTTTAGAAACCTTTTGAAATGTTTTGTAGTGATTTTGAATTTTCATTTATAATTGTTTTAAATGATGAAATCAATTTTTCTATTTAATTATAGCAGGAATGATTTAATATATTATTTTATATTGTAATGATTATATCATTTCGAAACAATCATTATTATAATGAACTAAGCTTTTTTTTTTGATACACGAAAAAAATTTTAACTTTCATCTAAACTCTCGGTATTGGATTTTCTTTCCTTAATTACTTTATTTGATGTCAAACACCAGAAAAAGATTCACAATAGTATTCTTATCGGAAGACTAGGTTTCATTTATCGACCAACTCTTTTGCACAATTCAACACAAAATTTAAATATCGTCGTGAAATGGAAGTATTCGCTTGAAGGATATTGTAAATGTTGGCTAACATTTTTTTGACAGCATTTTTTTTATTGATTGTATGATGCTCTTGTTTCCGCGGAAGATTCTAAGATAAAAATGAAAACATTTTTTCAGACTTTTATGGAGAAAACTCACCTTTTTGTGTTTGATTGATCAACCACATTTTCCTCCGCAAGTAGTAACTTACTTTCTGGTCGGCCACTTAAACTCCTCCCTTTATCAAATTCTGGCTCGGCCGGGTGACCTGACCATGACAATTAATGACAATTTGACAAAGTTTGTAAAACGCGTGTAGAACAGGTAAAAATATTTGAAATTATGGAGAAAAGGAGTATTTTAACGATTTATTTTATTTTCAGGATTTCGATATATCCTCTTATTCAGAGCTAGTAAATAGTTTAATTATTGAAGAAATTTGATTTGTAATTTGAAAAACAGAATACGATTTTACAAATTTTCTTCTTCTTTAAAAAAAAATGTTGGATTTTTTTATAAAATATTTTTTGTAATTTTTTATTTATAACATTTCTGAACAAAGTATTTCCAAATTCTAAAATTTCACCGAATTTTGCTTTGATATAAGTACTTTACTAATTGTAAGATATAAGTACAAAGAATCTAATAATAACAGGAAATGATGATAATGACTGCTACTTAAAATAGTCAACTTTTTGAAAATCATCCTTATAATCTGAATATTTTAAGCTAAGAATATAATTTTTCAAAATGAGAACTCACTAATTTAGAATAAGAGGGTCTTGATTTAAAGAAGATATTTTCTAGTACTGGTGCAATTACTATAAAATGTAAAAAATTACTCGGTCTTAAAGTGGTCATCTTTTTGATAATAACCCTTATTATCTCATTACTTCAAACCAAGAAAATAATTTCCATAAATTAAAACCCTCTATACTAATTTAGTAAAGTCTCGCTAGTTACTAATGAAATACTATTCATTCGCATAGAGAAAAGTCATCCACTAGAGATAATTAGAAAATTCATAATTCGATTAGTTGAAATATTTTTGAATTAATTAACAAAAATCTATCGATTTCCGTCCCAAAATTTTATAAAAAAAAATTTTGCTCATAGAACATGACTTTCTATCATTCTAATCTTTCTCGAAACAAAAAAAAGGCAATATTTTGAAATTCGTAAACAGGCTAAGTCACCTCTACCAATATGACGTATTTACAAGTTACATTCCTCTAAAATGGAAAAACAAGAATTCTTTGCATACATAGTCTATTTCACGTCATTTCATTTAGGTTAAAAAGAATCCCTTTTATCTATGGAGAACAAGACATATTTTTAAATACTATAAACTTTTGGTTGAATATAAGGAAATACTTCTTTCTTTGAAAAAAAATATTTTCGTTGAATCAAACTGAATCTTCACTAATTTTTTTTGTAACCAGAAAGTTCTTTAGATAGAATAAATTTTTCCTTGACCTCATAACAATGCTTCTTTGATATAAACATTTTTTTTTTTATTGAAGAAACTTTTTTTCTGAGTGAACATTACATATTAATTTATTGAACAGGTTGCTATACTTTTTCATGAACATTTTTAGATTTCAGAACATTTTGTAATATCAATGAAAAAAATCTATATCACTCTTCTTTTTTTTTAATGAAATTTTGCATCATCTCACATTGAAGCAGTCACGCATGATCAAATTAGGTATATTCAAGTTATCTTTCTCATATAGCTGGAGATTGGAAAGAATCATTTACAGTAATACCAAACAAACAAAGTTGGAAAATTTGTCCTTATGTAGCATCAAATTAAAATAAAAATGAATTTATATACCTTGGTTTCACGTCCACTACAAAAACAGATTTCCAAATTTGTTCTTTACATAGACTAAAAGAACTTTTATAGGACATGGAAATATTTGTTGTATCAATGACGTTATCTGATGAAAATCTAAATGGTGTGATTTATTCTTAACTCTTTTTTTTACTCTCTGTTTCCTAAAAGAAATACTTTTAATATTATTATTTAAAATACTAAAAGGGTTAATATCCCCTCATTAAAACCATTATTAAGAAATATAATGCAAATATTGTTTCACTGAAAAGTATCTTTAAATTTGTGAACTCTTATCAAAAATTGATTTCTGTTGTTAAAACTTAAACTATTTCTGAAACAGCTTTTCTTTTCCTTCTGAATTAATTTTTTAATCTGAGAATATAATTATACCATCTTACGTGTAAAATTCAAGTATTTTGTTTTCAAATTCAGCCTTTTTGGTAGAATAATTCCTTATTTTTCTAGAAATGCCATATTTTTTGGGTACAAATATATCTGTTTTGGTTATAGTTTCAACTCTTTTTTTGAAAATATTTATAAATATTTTTTGTCATATCAACTTTTACATTTTTCGTTGAGATATAATCCTTTTTGGTTAGAAGTAGAATTACTTCGTTAAAAATCCATTTTTTTCGTTATTGAAGATTCATCAATTGAGTAAAAAATTTACATATTTGATTGAAAATTAAAATATTTGCTTAAAAATGCGCTTTTTGGTTAAGAATTAATTTTCAAACTCGAAGTGTAGGATCAGTACTCGAAAGGTCTAGATTCGTTGAAATACTTTTATTCCTTCACAGAAATATTTATTGAATTCAACGTGTTCGATTCTTTGAATTGATCAGCACGCATTTGAATAAATCATTTTGTTCATACTTGAATGAATTCCTTATGATTTTTTCAATGAAAAAAAATTATTTAATTAAAATTTTAGAAAATTCCCCTTAGTCAAAATTGTATTTCGTCAGATCTGAATTATAATTTTTTTTAAAGTTCCTGTTCCAAACCAGAATCATAATTTTTTTCGAAAATTCCTCGTTTCAAATTAAAATTGTTCTTATTATGGAAGGTTTCTTGTTATAAATCAAAATGATATTTTTTTTAATTCCCTGCTCCAAATCAAAATGATAATTCATTTTCAAAAGCCCCCGTTTACAGGCAAAATTATTTTAATCCTTTAGGAAGATTTCTTGCTTCAAATCTGAATTATAATTGAATTCTTTTCAAAAATTCTACGTCTCAAGTTCAAAATTTTACTCTTTTGGGAAATTTCTTATTTCATAACTGAATTATAATTTTTTTTTTAATTCTCTGTTCCAAATCACAATTATAATTTTTATCGAGAATCTTCTCTTTCAATTAAGAATCATAATTCTTTAAAAAAATCCAACGTTCCAATACAAAATTAATGTAATTCTTTAGAAAAATTGCTTGTTTGAGACCTGAATTATAATTATTTTTGAAAATTCCCTTTTCCAAGTCAGAATCATAAGTGTTTGAGAAAATTCCCCGTTCTCAGTCAAAATTGTAGATCTTTTAGAAAATTCCTTATTTTGATCTGAAATATAATTTTTTTATTAAAAAATGTACTCTTTTACACAGGGATCAAAATTTTTTTCAAAATTTTCACCTTTCAAATTAAAATTGTTATTACGTGAGAAAGTTTTTTTTTTAAACTCACAATTATGATTTTTTTCAAAAATCCCTGTCCCAAATTAGATTTATAATTCTTTAGAAAAACTCCTTGCTTCAGATATGAATTATAATTGTTTTTTGAAAATGCCGTGCTTCTAGTCAGAATCATAATTTCTTTATAAAATTCCCTGTTCTTAGTCAAAATTCTCATTCTTTCTGCAAATTCCTTATTTTAGAATTCAATTAATTTTGTTGTAAGAAGCTCCCTGTTCCAACTCAGAATTATAATTTTTCTCGCTGTTTTCCTGCTTCAAGTCAGAATAATAATTCTTTTGGAAAATTTCAGATCTGCAGTAGAAGTATTGTTCGAAAATTTTCTGTTGCCAATAAGAATCATAATTCTTTTAAATAATCTCCTATTTCAAGTGAAAATTATGATTCTTTTGAGAACTTCTTTTGTTTCCGATCTAAATTATAATTTTTTTTCTACAATCTAATTTTCCAAATGAGAATCAAAACTCTTTTAGAAAATTATTCTTTCAACAAGAAAGTTATTGTAACTCTTTAGAAAAATTTCTTCTTTCAGATTTGAATTATAATTGGGTTCCGAAAATTCAATGTACCAACTCAGAATCATAATTTTTGTAGAAAATTCTTTTTTTGAGCATAGTCAGAATAATAGAATAAAAATTTAGGTCACCATTTATTTTCCAAAATGTTTTAGAAATTCGTTGGAATCTTTGGAAATTTCTGATGCTGTATCCAAATTTTTTATCTGCTCTCCTTCAGATTATGTACAGAAATGGACCTTGAAAAAACTAGGCCTCGATTAAATAAAAATCTTATTCGATAGAAGAAATATTCTAGGAAATATTCCATTATTACAAATCGTTCCAAAAGACTCGTTTTAAATAAAATATTTATACTTCTCCACGTAGATTGAACGTGGAAGAAGACAAACAATTTTAAAATGTACCTATTATATGCATTGTTAGATGGCAAACATGAGCATTTTTCATTTCCTCACGCTCGAATTTCATTCGGTGAAAATCGTGATATTTACCAATTATATTCCATGAAAAGATTTTAAATTTCTCCTAAAAACCTGGACTAGCCGTGATCTGTTCAAAGCATGGAAACAGAGCTGGCCTTTTTGAGGAAAAAAATTTATTTTAGAAATTGCAATGCCTTTTAAAATACTTTAACATTTATTTTTCAAATCATTCTCCCTAAATTTAAACATTATAGTTTAAGAAAAATTATAAAGTTAAAGGGTTGGGTAAAGGGGGTGAGTTGGGAGAGGGGAGAAAATATAACGACAATCACATGGGTGTGGAGGGCAGGGGTTATTTAAGCCGATCACGTGATGTTTTTGATTATGAATTTATTTTCGAAAAATATTATGAGAAACATAATTTCCAACCAATTGATCTTCTTATGTAACAAATGACATGAAATGGAAAATTACAGAAAAATATGCTTCCAAACATCAATAGATTCGGCTCATTTAGAGGCAAATGTATAGAAAATTAATAAAATCTTATTTTAAACTGAAAATTAGTCAAATACTTGATATTCTTACTTGAAACATGTTTAATATATTGTAAGATAATTTATTCTTTTTAATTTAATTAATTAATTAATTGACTTCGAAGAAAAAAGTTGTATGTAAAAGTTGTGGAGACTACTAAATTATATTTTTCTTTATTTTTTATGACACCATGGAATTGTAGTACTGAAAAAAAAATTTCCATAAAATGAATGTCATAGTTTCGAATAAATATCAAAAACAACGCGAGATAGAAGTATGAAGAGACATTTTTCTATAACATTTTTCTGTAACATTTAAGTAAATTGACTTTATATATTTTCAGAACCACTTCTATTTTGTCAATTACGATGTTTTCTAACAAAATTTTCAAAGATTACAAAAAAATACCTAAACAATTGTGAAACCTGAGGCAATCCTTTGAAATCATTCGAAATATCCTAAGACCTTATATAATCCCTTTAAGTCTCGTGAAATTCCAAAAAAGCATTGGAAAATCTCGATAACTTCCGTGAAGTTTTTGCAATTCTTTGAAATAGTTTCTAGTACCTTGAATTTTCCCCAAAATTCCTCAAAATTACATAAAATCCTTTCAAATCACTGAAAGTCTATCAACTCATTTGAATTCCTTAAATTTTTTTGAAATCTCGTTTATAGTGAAAATAATTGATATATCGAGTACAAAATATCAAATCTTATGTAAGAAGTGGGGGGGAGGTTCAAAATTTCAAAAATTATATCGGGATTCTTCAGTTGAAGATATATAGAATTTCCTCATATTTTAACATTTATGTGAACTTTGAAAAAACTACTGTCTTATTCTAAATATAGAATTCGTTATCAGAAGATTTTAAGCATCCATTTTAATATTCTCTGTGATGTTATGTAAATTAAATGTTTCTGAAATCAGTGAAAAACCGATTACGTGATTTATGGATGGCCCCTAAGACAAAAGTCAAAAGTTTTATTCAATTTCGATTGACGATGGATTGTTCCATCCCCTGATCGATTCTTTTCTCTCTGCAATGTTTGTATGGAAAAATTTTAGTTAGGAAGTAGTGGAGTTCTTCTTAAATATTCATTTTACAAATTAAAATTTAATTTAATTTAATTACAATCACCTGAATAATATTAAATATGATTGTAACGAATTATATGTAAAGAATAAATTACAGGATACAATGATCTGCTGTTTATTGAAATTCATTGAAAATTAAGCAAATATATTTGGCGAATCTAGACGCGACACGTGAATAAAGCAAGATTAAACACATTGAGAGAGTAAATGAATCAATGTCATCACTTTGAAGAAAAATAACTTGAAAAACCTGGCTATAGGTGACGTAGTCTTTTTACAAGTACCATAATCAGCTTCTAATTGTTTGAATAACGCTGAAAATGTTCCACAATCGCCTTCTTTTATTAAACTTATCTATTTATCACTATTTGCATTGTTGTACAAATTGTGAACTGATATATATTATATATCTCTAAAAAAATTATTATAATATTAATGAGTAAATTTTTCTATTATTTTCTTTCCAAAATATGCGAAAACCCAAACAAATGTCAAAAACTATAATTGCTATATAAATATTTAAACTCTTATCTTAAATTTAGAAAAATGAAACTTTCTAAAATCTTTATGATTTCTTAAACTACACCTCGGATTTATTTTTATACATCTTCTAGAAACTTCACCTTTAAACAAAATCTTACATTAATCATAGATATCGTGTAATAAGTTTCAGATCATCTAAAATTGTTTTTTTTTGTTTGGATCGGGTGCAAATTGTAATTCTTTTGAATAATTATCTCTTTCAAATCAGAATAATAATTTTTTCTTAAATTTTTCGTTCCAGATCAGAATTATAATTCTTCCTCGAAAATTCCTTGTTTCGAATTAGAATTAGAATTTTTGTACGAAAATTTCATTATTTCAGATCTAAAATATAATCATTTTTTAAAAGTCCCTGATCCAAACCAGAATGATAATGGATTTCAAAAATTTTCACTTTTCAAATTCAAATTGATACTATTTTCAAACGTTTCTTGTTGTAACTCACAATCATATTTTTTTCAAATTCCCTGTTGCAAGCCAGAATTAGAATTCTTCACGAAAATGTCCTGTTCCAAGTCAAAAGGATAATTCATTTCAAAAATTCCCCGTTCAGAGACCAAATTATTGTAATTCTTCAGAAAAACTCCTGGTTTCAGACTTGAATTTATAATTGTTTTTCGAAAACATTTTCTACAAAAATGTTCAATTTTCAACCCGATAGTATGAATTTTCAACTCGAATAGTGAAACTTCAACCAACAAAAATGTACTTTTTTAAAAGTAATTTAGCTTTAAACCAAGTGATTGAATTTTCAACCAAAAACGACAAATTTTCCACAAAATAGTTGAATTCTTAAATAAAATATAATAATTTTCAACCAAACAGTTGCATTTTTAATAAAACAGGATGAATTTTCGACCATGAAGATTAAAGTTTCACCACAAAAAGAAGAATTTTTTCACAAAATTTTCGAATTTCCAGCCATATAGTTCAATGTTTAACTAGGAAAGATCAATTTTCAATTAAAAATATGAATTTTGATTTAAAAATGGAAAAGTTCCATTTTCTGTTTAAGAAATCATTTCTCAACCAAAAAAATGATTTTTTTTTAACAAAATAGTCCAATTTTCAACTAAAGAGATGACTTATAAAATAAAATGACGTATATTAAAAAAATTGAATTTTCGAGAACAGATTTCAACATTCAATCCAAAAGATGATTCCTTAACCAAGAAGACTAATTTTCTCGTTTTTCGCGCTTAAATGCGAACTGAATTACTAGAACCTATACAAAAGTCCGAATATTTTGGGTTCAAAGTTCATTCTTTTTTATCGAAATTCTACTATTATATTTTTGCTACAGAATTCATCTTATTTGTTAAAAAAAAAATTTATTTTTTGGTAAAAACTTAATTATTCACTTGAAAATTCAACTATTTGGTTGCAAATTCATGGATTTTGTTGGAAATGTGTCTTTTTTAATAGCAAATTAATCTTCTTAGTTAAAAATTCAACCTCTTGGTTGAATGTTGGACTCATTTGGTTAAAAATGTATTTTTTGTTAAAAAATGATTCCTTTTTTTTAAATTGAACTACTTTGTTGGAAAATATTTTCTTGTCCTTCTAAATTAATTTTTTCAACCGAAAATTTAATTATATCACTTTCAGTTGATAGTTCCTGTATTTTGTTTCAAAATTCGTCTCTTTTGGTAGAAAATTTAATAAGTGAAAAAGTATGCGAAAATAATTGAAGCTCTTCAAAATATCTACAACTTTTGTTTCACCCATTTTTCGATAGGACTCGTTTTGTTTTGTTTATCTATCGAACATGAATAGGTCGAAAATTCTAATTTTGAGCCCTATTATTTTTCCGTTAACCATTTTTTTAATAGGACCAACAGCCATACCACGCTGAAAAAACCAGTTCTCGTCAGATCACTGAAGTTAAGCAACGTTGGGCGCGGCTAGTACTTGGATGGGTGACCATTCGAGAAAACTGAGTGCTGTTGGCACATCGTGGGTGTGGTGAGCCCACACTTGCAGTTATTTAATACAAGAAACTATCCACCTAGAAACACTACCCGAATCGGGTAGTGTCACGCCTACCCTGAAAGGGAAATGGCTTAATGGTATACATACTTGATATTTTGGTTTTATTTTTCAAAAATAGTATGAAAAAAATGGAAAATTTAACTTTTGAGCCAAACGACGCACAATATGGGAAAAAGTTTCGGAAAGTAATTATAGCTTTCGAAAATTCCTGAAAATTTTTACGAAACTATTTTTTTATAGGACTTGTCATTTCGGTTTTATTTACCGAAAATACTATGGGAAAAATAGAAAAAATTATTTCAACTACGTGAGAAACGAGAAGAAATTTTGAAATGAAATTATAGCTTTCAAAAAGTCCTACAAAATCTGATTTAACCATTTTTTGATATTACTTTTCATTTTGGTTTTATTAATTTAAAATTCTATGGCAAAATCCAAAATTCAAATTTGGAACTAAACGCCGTGAAATACGAGAAAAACTCTAGAAGAGCAATTATTGCGTTTTAAAAGCCCTACCAAATTTTCTCTAACTATTTTTCAATAGCACTTGTCTAGCAGAAATTGAAATGATTTTTTTATTTTTCAAAATTAATTTTTAGAGAACATTTTAAAACATTTTAAAACATTCCAAAATTTTCCAAAATTATTGTCAAAAAAGCATCTGGAAGATTTTAAGGAATTTTTTTCAATTGTGCAAAATTTGAAAAAATATTAATCATTTTAAAAGATATTTAGAAGGTGCACAAGTTTTGGAAAAGCTTGAGAGTAATTTTAAATTTGAAAAGATTCTGAAAAACTGTAAACAAAATGTAGATTTATTATTATTTATTATTGTTTAAATACAAAAAACTTTCTTATCATTCCTAGAAAAATTTGAAATAATATTTTAATTCCAAAACTTAATTTTTAAAGGAAATTTCAACAGATTTCAAAAGGTTTCTGAAAATGTCGAAAAAATCTGGAAGGTTTTGAAGGAATTTTTTTAATTTTTAGAGATTTTTCCAAATTTGAAGAAAAATTGGAGTCATAAAATATAAATTTCTAAAAGTTCTCAATACCTTTTAAACGGACTCAGGCTTTTCCTAATATTTTCTGAAATCCTCTTATAAAAAAAATTTTCCATAAAATTGTCCAGATTGTTTTTAATTACATCTGAAATCTTCAAAAATCTTTTCGAATTTCCTTGAAAATCGCAGGAAAATTACATTTATATAAATTTAAAAAAAAAACTGATAATACTAATTCCATCAGTCTCTTTTGCACGGTCAACAAAATTTTAACTCTCTTGAATTATAAACTTTTAAAACTGAAATTGAAAAAATTTTGTATTCAAACGCTCAATCAATTAAACGTGTTCAATGCAAGCTAATAACAAAATTTCCATTAAATGCATTTATACTGAAAAATAACATGCTTTTAACTTTTGTAACTTTGTACAGTTTAAAGATCAAAATTCAGTTCAAAAAATATATATCCCCGTTATGATTTTCAAAGCTGTAAATTAAAGAATGAATCAATAAATTTCTAAATTTTCCCAATTTTATAATTTAAAGCAATTCTCAGCTAGAAACATCAAAGAGTTGAACAATTAATTTTTTTGTTCTTAAACTAAACACTTTTTAAATTCTAGTTGAAATTAGAAGTTACATCATATTTCAAGAAGTTTCAAAACAATATTAATTATTGATTGAATTACTGTTCAATTGTTGTTTATACATAAAAATTTGTTTTTGCTTTGAAATATTTTTCAAATATTCCCTTCAAATTATTTTTTGCGAATAAAAAACACTTTTTGGAGAAATATCGTGAAAAATGTTCTATTATCTTAAAACCTCTCAAAATCTTTAAAAAACGTCAACATTTTATTTCAAAATCTTCAGAAATTTACATTTTGTTTTAAATTGTTTTAAATCTTTTCAAATTTTCAATTATTTCGGGAATTTTTGCAAAACATCTAAACATCTTTCAAACGGATTCGGATTCTTTCTAAAATATTCACAAAATCCTACAAAATAAAAAAATTTCTCAGTAAATTTTTCTGATTATTTTTTAGCAATTTTGGGAATTTTTTGAAATCTTTCCAAATATTCTCTTAAAATTATTTTTCAAAATAACAAATAATTTTTAGTTTCCCTAGGAATCTTGAAAAACTTATTTTTTTTTAAACATTTCAAAATTCTTAAAAAGCTTCTAATTGCTGCGTATTGCTGCATATTGTTATGGATAAAAGACGCATTGTATAAGGATATGTATAATATATCTATTATAGAATACCTTTGAAAGCAGCTTTATAATTTCAACATAATAATAATTACAGTTACTTCGTATAAAAAGAATTTAATAGAAGATGAATATAGTTTATTTTATTATTTGAAATTCAATATTTCATTTTTATTTACATATACATATCACATGTAGCAAAAAAAATTTCAACAAAATAGTTAAATTCTTTACCAAAGAGGTGAATCTTACAAATAAAATGAATTTTTAACAAAGTAGTTCAACTTTGCACCAAGTAGTTGGGGTTTTGAAACAAAAATAATTTTTTAATAAAATAGTTCATTTATAGTCAAATAGTTGCATTTTTAACAAAAATGATGAATCTTGAACCGAAAAAGGTAGTTTAACCTTAAACAAATTATTTGAAGTTTATTCAACCAAAAAAGATTCTTAATTTTCAACGAAAAATGTGATAGTTGATATTTCAACCAAGAATGATTTTAATTCGAATAGAGAACAGTTGAATTCAACAAAAAATACTAATTTTCGACAAAATGGTTGAATCCTCAGCCAAAACAAATGAATCTTCAACCAATGAGTTGTTTTTCTAACCAAAATGGATTAATTTTCAACCAAGCCGATGAATTTTCTACCAAAAAAGACAAATTTCTAACAAAATACATAAATATTGAACCAAATAGTTTATCTGTCAACTAAAGAAGATACATTTTTGAATAAAAATATCAATTTTGAACCAAACATAGAATATTTACATTCACGCATATAGAGGTTAATTCTCGAACAAACAAAAAAACTAATTTTCAGCTAAAGAATTAAATTTTCGACGAAAGATATGAATTTTTCACTAAAATGATGAATCTTCAACAAAAAAATAATTCTTAACGAAAGAGTTTCCTCCTTTCACAAAGCAGTTGTTAAACTTTCAAACAAGAACGATCAATTTCCAACTAAAATGATGAAACTTCAAGAACAATCAAATTAATTTGTATCGAAACAATTCAACCAAGAAATTGAATTTTCAACTAGAAAGATGAATTTTTAACCAAGAAGAATTATTTTCTACCCAAAATGAAAAATCTTAAAAAAAATACATTTTCCTAGTTGAATTTTCATCTAGAAAAGATTATTCTTCAAATAAAAATATGAATTTTCAACCCAAAAATGGAACAGTTACATTTTGAGATCGAAAAATTAATTCTCAACAACAACGAAAAACAATTTTTCAACCGAATATTTAAATTTTCAAAAAAAGATATAAATTTCCGACTAAAATAATTATTCTCAACAAAAAAATGGACTTCTAACAAAGTATTTCTATTTTCAACCAAAAAAGATTGATTCTTAAAGAAAAATGTTATGATTGATATTTCAACGAATATTTATAAATGTTTTGAAAAGATAGTTAAAACTATAATCTAAACAGGTTCATTTATAACCAAATATTTGCATTTTTAAACACAAAAATGACATTTCTAGCAAAATAGTCGAATTTTCTATCAAAAAGGATGAATTCTCAAACAAAATACTAGCAGTTTAAACTAAAACTGGTATAATTAAATGTATAGCTAGAAAAATTGAAAAGGAATAAAAAACGAAAAGATTATTTAACAAAATAGTTCAATTCATAAAAAAAGAAATCAATTTTCATCAAAAGAGTTTACCAACCAAGTCTCTTTTAGTCTTTGTATAAAACAAATTCTCCAAATTTGTTTGTTTGGTATTACTGTAAGTGATTATTTCCACTCTCCAGGTATGTGAGAAAGATAACTTCAAAGATAACTTGAATACACCTTATTATTTTGATCATGCGTTACTGCTTCAAAGTGAGATCATGCCAAATTTCAGCAAACAAAAAAACTAGCGTGATAAATATAGATTTGTCTATAAATATTACAAGATGATCAGAAATCGAAAAATATGCATGAAAAAGTATAGCAAACTGTTCAATAAATTAATATGTAATGTACAGTCAGAAAAAAGTTTTTCCAATATAAAAAAAAATGTCTTTGTATCAAAGAAACATTTCTAGGCCGTAAAGAACAAATTGACTTCATTTAAAGGAATTTTTTGTTTATGAATGAAATAACTAAAGATTTAGTTTGTTGTTTCAAAGAAAACCTTTTTTTTTTTAAGAAACAAGTATTTTCATATATTCAACCATAAATGTATTAAAATTGATAAAAAAAAATTTCTTCGTCTGCATAGATTGAAGGGATTCTTTTTAACGTAAATAAAATAAGGTGAAATAGATTGAGTATGTAAGTAATACTTGTCTTTCCATTTTGAAGGAATATAACTTGTAAGTACGTCATTTTGGTACAGGTGACTTAGTTTATTTATAAATTTCACAACATTTCCTTCTTTTTGTTTCAAGACAGATTAGAAGGTTACACAATCACCTTCTATGAACAAACCGTTCCTTTCTATATCATTGAAACCAGAAAATTAACAGATTTTCGTTATCACATTGAAAAATATTCCGGCCAATCGCATTAGGAATTTTCTATTAAACTCCAGTGGATGACGTGGATGCTCTGCAGAATTTCAAGAGTAATGAGTGAAACTTCACCAATTTAGAATAAAGAGTTTTAATTTAAGAAAATTACTTTTTCGCTTTAAATAATAAGATTATAAGGGTTATTAGCAAAAAGATAACCACTTCAAGACCGAGTAATTTTTCACATTTTATAGTAATTGCACGAGTAATAGAAAATAATTTCATCAAATCTAGACTCTCTAAATCTGAATTAGTGAGTTTTTATAGATATCATTTCATTAGTTTTAAATAATAAGAAAAGTTGACTACTTCAAGTCCCAGTCATTGTCAACAATTTTCTGCGATTAATAGATTTTTTCTATCAATATCTTACAATAATTAAAGTACTTATATCAAAGCACAATTTGGTGAAGTGTCAAAATTTTTAAAGACTTTGTTCAGAAATGTTATAAATAAAAAATTACCCAAAATATTGTATGAATGCTACAAGCTCTGAAAAAGAGGATATGTTGAAATGCTGGAACCAAAATTAGGGAAATTGTTAAAATACTCCTTTTTCTTATATTTTTAAATATTTTTACCTGTTTTGCACATGTTTCAAAAGATTTGTTAAATTCTCAATAATTGTCATGGATGAATGTCTGGTGAGCCGGCCGAGCCAAAATTTGATAAAGGGAGCTCCTTAAAAGGCTGATCAGAAAGTACGTTACTACTTACAGGGAATAATGAGGATACTGTAAGACATAAAGTTTATGAATGGCATATTTATTATTCTTGCGGATTATCTTATTATTCCTATTATAAAATCTATTGATAAAATTTTAATTTTTTGTTGAACTAAGAATAATAATAATAAATGTATATATATATATATATATATATATATTACTTTTTATTCAAATTTTTGTTATTAAGTACTACATGTAATATAGAAATCTTAGCTGCATTCAGACATGCAAGCGAATTGAAGATTTGCCTGTTTTCACGTGGAATTTATTTAATGGATAAGAAATTTCATTTTAGCAGTATAATTTTAAAAAGCTAATTTTTATGACAGGTTCATTAGGTGAAAATTTCTATCAACCCAAACCCACCCTTTGCTACACCATTCCGGCCTCTGCGTAGAGCAGCTATTTTTGTTTAAAATAAATACCCATCAAAAATACATCCCTCGATATTTGAGTTTGATAGTTTCATACTCTCCAGGGTTATACTTAATTCAAAGAAATATATTTTTGTCGGTTCAATAAGTTTCTTTTTCAGGAAATTTAATTTACAAGGCTAGAGCCTGAAAAAACTTGAAAGAAAGTACTTTTTTGTCAAATCAGTCTCTTTGCTAGTACGGAATTTTCCGCAAGAGTAAACCATTCCCATATCATTTAGGGCCAGTATTACCGAGTTTTCCGTGATATTTATCTTAGGGCTAGAATAGAGTTATAGTAGATAGTGCCGTGCCCGGTAGGACAATTCACACCAAAATCTCTGTAGAAATAACCAAACAAAAATTGGTTAAATTCATTCTAACTGCAGTCAGTGACTAAATTCTACCTATAAATCAGCTTTTCTTCCTGGAGAATCAGTAAGTCTGATTGATTTATCGGTAAAAAAAACTGATTCATGTGTAGAGAGCAGGTATATCAATTTATTTAAAGCTGTTTATATGAAATTGTGAAGGTCCATAAGCGTTTTTGTGAACAAGGAAAAAAGATATCGATTGTGGGGTTTCAATGGAAAATCATACTTCAATCTTTAATCTATCCAGTGATAATAAACTTATTTCCCCTAAGCAATCGTTAGTGAGTAATTTTTATGTTTGAAGAAAAAATATATAACGTGCCCTAATGGCATTAGCCAACTTCAAATTCGTTTTTATCGAAAACCCAGAGCTTTCGTTCGTATCCTAAAATGTCGGGTAATTCTTGGACTGTATGTCCCCATACGTAACTCTATACCAAAAAAGTGCGCCATTTTCTTATAGACCGTCAAATTTTAAAAATTTTATGGAAATAGAAAGCGTGACAGAGAGAAAAGTTTAATAAACGACCGCGATTGTGTAAAATCATCCGCTTTATTCAATTTATAAGAGTATTCCACTGTGTAATTAATAGATGCTCCTCAAGGTGGGACTTGCGGCTGAGCTGACAAGCCGCAAATGTTGAATTTTTTGCAGAAGACTTTCCGTACTATTTTAATTTGGAGAAAGACTATCAATTTTTCTTGTGGGAGGAACACCGCAGGAAGACTCGCCGCTAGTGAGATAATAGTCGAGAAGTTCGCACACCAACAATTAAGTATCCAAATTTTGTTTAATGGAATCGTTTGGATGTCGTTTGGATGCGTTTGGAAGCCAATTTTTTTCGTTTGGACGGCAAAACTCAAAAAGATATTGAGTTTTCAAAATTGGAGTGCTAACTTCACGCTGCGGAACAAATTTTAATTTTTTCAACAATTTTTTATTTTATTATTATTTAGATAATCCAAAAATTTTGAACATTTTTGGAAAGTTTCGGTACCACAGTTTTTGCGGTGACGCATCATATTATATTTAAGGACACGGCTGACCAAAGAAGGTCACTACCACTTGAGAAGGCGCCGCTCGCGAGTATGGTGCTTTAGACTTTTTTATTCGATAACTCACACAATTTCGTCGTCCAAACGTCAAAAGTGAGCTTCCAAACGCATCCTAACGACATCCAAACGATTCCATTTAAAAAAATTAATTGTTGGTGTGCTAACTTCACGAACATAGTGAGATAAGCCGGAGGGTCAAAGGAATGTCCGTGAAGTTAGCACACCAACAATTCAATATCCAACTTTTGTTTGATGGAATCGTTTGGATGTCGTTAGGATGCGTTTGGAAGCCAATTTTTTTCGTTTGGACGGAAAAACTCAAAAAGATATTGAATTTTCAAAATTGGAGTGCTAACTTCACACTGCGGAACAAATTTGAATTTTTTTCAAACATTTTGTTACCAATCGTTTTGATGTCGTTATGGTGCGTTTGGAAGCTCACTTTTGAGTTATAGATTAAGAAAGTCATTAGCACCATACTCGCGAGCGGCGCCTTCTCAAGTGGTAGTGACCTTCTTTTGTCAGCCGTGATGTGATGTACATCATATGATGTGTCACCGCGAAAACTGTGTTACCGAAGCTTACCAACAATTTTGAAAATTTTTAGATTATCTAAATTTCCATATATTTTCAAAATTTTCAAAATTTCTAAAATCTTCAAAATTCCTGAAATTATAAAAAAATTATAAAAATTTCTGAATTTTACAAATGTTCCATTTTCTCAAATTTTCTAAAATTTGTAAAATATTATTGAATCGTCTCAAATTTCCAAATTTTATAAACTTTTAAAAATTTCGAAATTTACCAACATTTCCGAAATTTTTAAATTTCCAAAATGTCTGAAATATCTCTAATTTGAAAAAATTATTAAAATTGATAAAATTATCAAAATTTCGGAACTGTTGAAAATTTCTAAAATTATAAAAACTTCTCAAATTTTCAAAATTTATAAAATTAACAAAATTTCTGAAATATCTAAAATTTCCAAAATTTTTAAAAGTTCTGTAATTTTCAAAATTTCTAAAATTTTTAAAATTATAAAAATTTCTAAAATGTTCACAATTTATAAAATTATCATAATTTATCAAATGTTCAAAATTTCTAAAAAAAATTAAAATTAAAATATATATAATATAATAAATTTGGAAAAGAACGCTTGAAAAAAAGTTCCAAGAGATTTATTATTATAACTTTTTAGGAAAAATAATTTTGTTCGACCCAGAGTTGTTTCTGTAAAAGAAAAGTGATTTTTTAATACAGAGTTTTAGAATAGAAAATATTAGGCCAGCATATGATATATTATGATACAATATAATAGAATAGGATCAAAAATTAAATTGAAAAATTACTTCGAAATAATTACGAAACTCAAGTCGACTGCGTTTCTTGGCCCAATTTTTTTTTTTATTTTCAAAATAAAGTTTTCCAACAATCAAATCAAGAAAAATTTTTAGAATTTCCTGTTTTCAGTGTAAATAATAGATAATATGTTAATTAATGATTTGAAAGGTGGCAGTACAGAAGTAGATAACAATATATTTATTGTATACAACGGTGGTCCGAAAACACCAAATTTTTCAAAATCGAAAATGACTACTACTCAAAAATATTTTATTATGAGAAATTGTTTGTTATTATCAAAACAAGGAATTTTTGACATCATTGCGACACCGTGGAACTACTTTTTATTACAAATTTTATATTATTATTATATAATACGGTATGTATGTGCAGAATTAATATATGAAATAAAAAATGAAATTGAACACATTAATTCGAAATGATCACAAATTTCATTTCGACTGTGTCTCTTGGCCCAATTTTATGTTGTATTTTCGAAATTCATTCCTTTTAACACAGGCATGGTTTCTGCTTATATGAAGGAATTTCAGAATCGTTATTTCTATCTTTTTATGAATTTAGAAAATTTTATGAAGTTCTAAAGTTTGTAAAATCTATGGTGAATATAAATAATAAAATTTTTTGTAAACGATAGAACTTTTCAAAATTTGAGAGGTTTATAGAAATTTGAGAAATTATGAAAAGGTTAGAATTTTTAAAAAATTAGAAACTTTGAAAATCAAAAAAAAAAAAATTTAAACCATTATAAATTAAAAAATTTTCAGAAATTGTGAACATTTGATAAATTTTGATAATTTTATAAACTTGGAACATTTTAGAAATTTAGATAATTTCAAAACTTTTCAAAAAATTTGGAAATTTTAGATAGTTTATAAATTTTGGTAATTTTATAAATTTTGAAAATTTGAGAAGTTTTTATAATTTTAGAAATTTTCAACAGTTTTGAAATTTTGATTATTTTACCAATTCTAATAATTTTAGATATTTTAAACATTTTGGAAATTTAGAAATTTTGAAACTTTCAGATGATTCTATAATTTTAGAAATGTTGACAATATTGTAAATTTGGAACATTTTAGAAATTTTAGAAATTTTGAAAATTTTAGAAATTTAAATAACGTTAGAAATTTAAAAATTTTCAACATTAATTTCAGAAATTTGCATGATTTTAGAAATTTTTAACATTTCATACAATTCAGAAATATTAGAAAGTTTGGTAAGTTTGAAAATTTTGAATATTTTACAAATTTTAGAAAATTTTACAAATTGTAGAAAATTTGAGACACTTGAACATTTTGTAAAATTCAGAAATTTTTATAATTTTTATAATTTCAGAAATGTTGAACATTTTAGAAATTTTGAACATCTTAGAAATTTTGAAAATTTTGAAAATATACGGAAATATAGATCATCCAAAAATTTTCAAAATTTTTGAAAAGCTTCGGTACCATAGTTTTCTCGGTGACACATATTATATTGAAGGACACGGCTGACCAAAGAAGGTCACTACTACTTGAGAAGGCGTCGCTCGCGAGTATGGTGCTAATGACTTTCTTAATCGATAACTCACACAATTTCATCGTCAAAACGTCAGAAGTTAGCTTCCAAACGCATTCTAACGACATCCAAACGTTTTTTAAAAAAATTTGTTTAAAAGAATTAAAATTTGTTCCGCAGCGTGAATCTAGCACGCCAATTTTGAAAACTCAATATCTTTTTGAGTTTTGCCGTCCAAACGACAAAATCGGCTTCCAAACGCATCCTAACGATATCCAAACGATTCCATTAAAGAAAAGTTGGATATTTGGATATTTAATTGTTGGTGTGCTAACTTCACGGACATGTCAAAGGAATGGCATGCCCCCAAAAATTCAGATTTTGATACATGAAGAGTTGCATAACTTTTTGATTTTTGAATTTAAGAAAAAACAAAAAAGTGCTTTCGAACTCTGAATATTTCTGATGATTTTACATGAAAACAATTCAGCTGTGTTTACACAATATAAGCAAATTCGATAGACCTTTTCTGCTAGTTTCAGAAGAATTACCTATATATTTCATAATCGATTATGGTTTTCTATGCAGTACACAATTTTAGTAAAAATAAACAGTCCTATTATGATCTAAAAGTTTTTAGTTTAAAATGTATAGCTGTTTGCTGCACCGGTGACATTTTCTGTTCGATCGGATTAGATATATTTTCACAAAAGATGTCACCTTTAGACAACTAAATATTTTAAGTTTTTGTAACGTACGCTCAAAGTAGATCTATGAATCCAGATGTAGGACATACATTCGTATAATTGATATTTGAGCTAACAAAACTTCCAGACTATTTAGTTTAATAACGATTGTCGAAACTATTAGGACCAGTTCCATCTTTTATTCACAAGAGCCTGGCCAAAATCTTTGTCTGCAAAAAAATTATTATTGTTGGTTAGTAGATTAGTAATAGTTTGATCGTATCAAGACAGCGTAGAGCTTGTCAAGTACAAAAATGCCTGTCAGATACACTTTGACTCAAGAAAAAGACAATTACCAGTGACAAAACAAAGTCAGGTAGACAAACGATTAGACGAAGCATCGTTCTCATCATATGTTGACAAGATAGGACCTGTCGGATTTGTAAATTGAAGAAAAAACGTAATTTTCGGATACAGAACTAAGTCTGTTAGGAATCTTTCTAGGAGATCAGTCCAACTATTTATATCTGGAAATGATAGAGCCTATCAAATATGGGAAGGACAGAAAACCCTAGCAATCACCCCAGATGAACAGCTTCACAAAGCCATCGCACATCACGCTTCACATGCAAATACTCAAGCTGACTGTGTGCATTATTATTTTACCGTAAATGTATTCTATTTTGATTTCCATTCTTTATTACTATTTACTTTTTCAAATGACCAATTTGCACTACTGTCGAAAAATATCACATATCTCAGCATTTAGTAAAAATCTTCAGTTTTGATAATATGAAAACACAAATGTAGTCAATTTTTGAGTATTAAATTTTTGACATTCAGTGCCTGCAATATCGGATCGCATGTTTCCTGATCCGATTCTGAAGCGCTTCAAATCGATAAAAAACAACTAATTGCTTTGTTAAAATATATTAAATGAATTGATATTATAAGCATTTCTCTAGTTTACAAATAAATACATAATTATTAAAGTAATTTTAACGTTCAGAACTTCAAGCACATCATTGGGTATTAGGGTGGGCCGAAGAAACCTTGAAAATTCAAAATGGCTACTGCTGAAAAATTGCTACGTGTTATTGTAATTAAAATACCATGATATCTTTTTAAAATATAGAAATGGTCTTGTGATGTCTCAAAGAGGTAAATATTTTTTTATTTTGAAAATTTAGAATAGTTTCCGTATGGATACGGAACTAACGGTAATTTTTTGTATGTGCCGTATTATAAACATACATAAACGTACGGACGGACGCGACGGTCCGGACTGTCTGTCTGTCTTAGTTCGTACCGGAGAAGCAAGATATAATTTCGTTCAACCTCAAAAAAATGTACTCTCAGACTTTACATGTATATTGAAAATTTATTGAATTTTTATGAAACTTGGTAAAAGGGGTGTTTCGGAGAGGGTGATTACTAATGCAAAGTCCAACATGGCGGAAATTGTTTGAAAAAATTCAGTCAATGTACGTATCACTTGTAGAATCTTCTGAATTATTTAAGTTTACAAGCTGTTTACCATCTGGACTAAAATGTATAGGTAATGAATTATCTTTTGGGCTTCAAAAAAGGAATAACATTTTATCAACTTCCTAAAGTCTTTGTCTCACGTATTGTCGCGAAGGCTTGCAAGATTTCTCATAATTACTCATAATTAGTCACACTGAGAGGCGGAGAAGTATTGTCGTAAAGATCTGATTTTCGTAAAAACTAGTTTTAACTGGTCAAAAGGCAAAGTGACCGCCAGTATTTATGAAATATAGCTCAAACTAGGCACATCAAGAGATTTATTGTACAAGCTTTCTGACATCTCCAATTACACTGTTAGCAATGTTCGGAAAATTCCGACACAATTAAGATACTGAAGTGATTGAAATTTACGAAATTACGTTTCTGAAAACGAAATTCATTAACTTTTATAGTAAATTTACTAAATTTTTATTAAACTTAAAAAACGGTATCTGAAAATTACAAATAGTTTCTTAAAATTCCTAAATGGTAACAGAAATTTGAGTTGTCGCAACCGAAAGAAGTGCGCAGTTGCATGCGCACTCGTTGCATCTCGATCGCAGGAGACAAAGCATGGTACGGTTCAGTGGTAATCGGCGGAAGTGGAGTGCAAAATGAAGTGGACTAATTCAATATTGGAAAAGATTTGATCCAGGTTTTAATCAGTTTGATCCAGGCTTCATTCGATTTGGTCCAGGTTTCAATTGGATGGTGAGTCCGCTATGTACGTGAAATGACGCCCTCCTCTCTAGATAGGTTAAGTCTTTAATTTTTATTCGTTCTATCTCTCATTGCTCTCATTTATTGATTTTCAACGTAGAACAAGGAACAGATATTTTGTGTGGTTCATTAATTTTAATATTTGGCAGTGTCTATTTGTCTTGAAAATATAAATTATAGTAAGACTATATACGAGCGAAATTTGTTTGCAAATAACTTCTTATATATCTATTTTATATAATATACTCAATTAATCAAATGTGAAAAAAAAATTCTCACCAAAAGATATGGGCTTTAATCATATATTCGATGCAATGAGTACACGTACTATTATAACATAAATACATGAGAAGTCGTTTGCATTAACTTGACTCATATTTTCTTACTATTCATAATGTTATGACAAATATAGACTATATATATTATATTAAAATAAATGAACCGAACAAATTTTTAACCTCTTCAAATTTTCAGTTACAGTAACGCAGTAACTGAACATTCCTAAATTTTAACAGAATTTTCTGAAACATGTGACTGAAGCGTTATGTAATTATCGTTGCTGAAATTTCTGTTATAGTTTAGGAAAATTTAGAAACGGTTTCTGCGTAAAGTTTTGGTGACGCGTCTCTGAAAATTCCTACAGAAATTTCTAACAGTGTACAAGAAAGTTAATATCCTATTTTATTAATAACCAGTCATATTGTATTGTATTTTAATTTATTTCAAAGAGTCCAGAGGGCTAATCAGCCCTCCAGGGAACAGGATTATGAGGAAATATACAATAATTATTACAAGAACTTATCAGTGAAAGTACGATAGTATATTATGCACCAAGAGGGAGAAGTGCGTAACCGCTAATCGGAGAGAGTTTGGAAAATTCGCAATATCCTGAAAATCTTTTTAATTCAGGGTTTTCAAAATTTGCAAAATGTCAACCATTTTTTGTAATTTCTCAAATTTCAGGAATTTCAAATAATTTTAAAAACTTCAGAATTTGAAAAATTTTCAAAATTGAAATGATTCAGAGAATTTCATAAAAATTAAAATAATTTCAGAATCACAAAAAATGTTCAGAATTTCAAAAAAGATCAATAATATCAAGGATTCTCAAAACTTTTTTTGATCCAAAATTTTTCTGGAATTTCAATAAATTTCAAAGATTTCGAAGATTATCAAAGTTTAAAAAAATTTCGAAGAATTTGAAATTTGAAAAAATTAAAAATTTTTTTAAATGTCGAAGAATTTAATTTTTTTTAATTTCAAAGTATTACAAATTTTTAAATAATTAGAAAATTTTCAATAATGAGAACATTTTCAATAATGAGAACATTTTCAATAATGAGAACATTTTCAATAATGAGAAAATTTTCAAAATTTTAATTTTGATATTTTGTTCAATTCTTGAAATTTTTGGAAATGCTAATAAGTTTTAAAATCTTTAAAATTTTCAAATTGCTCAAATTTTTTTTGTTTTAAAAGTTTTGAAAATCTTAAAAATTTGAGAAAATCTTCGAATAATTTTTGTAATTTAGATAATTTTAAAAATCTTGAAAAGTTTTGAAATTTTTTGTAATTTAAAAAAATTTCAAAATCACGAAAATTGCTCAAATCTTTTTGTATTACAAATTTTTGAAAGTTTGGACATTTTTCAAATTCTGATAAATATCGAAAGTTTTTAAAATTTTTTGGAATTCTGAAATTGTTTTGTAATTCTGATTTATTTTTTTGAAACCCTTTAGCGAGGGGCTATTGACTGAGTAAAATTGAGTGAAAAGTCATTCCTACCTCAGAACTGGTACTCCGAAGTCAATAGAAATTTCTTAAAATCCGTTATTATTTATTATTTTATTTAAAACTAATTGATGCTAATTTTTAAATAAAGTTTTTTATTATTGATGTACAAATTTATAGAAAATTTGATTAACAATTGCTAAACACATAGCACGTCAAAGTATGTTTATTCAAAAATGAGCATTAACTTGTTGAATATAAACATTTAAATCAAATTTTCTTCAAAAAAGTTGAGGTAGACCTGAAAAGAAGTATCTTTTATCTCTTGAAATTTTTTGATAAAATTTCTTGCTACGAAGAAAAACTGCTTTCTATTCTGTCTTTGAAATTTTTTGTTGCCTTAATCATAATCAATGTTTTTTTCGAAATTGATCATCAAAGAAAGTCTTAAAAAACATGTTCCTCTGGCAGTAGAACAACTTTTGAAAAACACTTTTTCGTGCAGAATCAACATTTCAACCAGAATAAGCACAATTTTATTTTTCCTCGTTTTTAACGTAATTGTTAATTTTTTATGTTAAAACTTGACTGAATAAAAAAATGATACAGGAATTTTGTTTTGTAAATCTGTTCCCTAGCCGAGGCTATATTTGAACTTAAGAAAACACCAAATTATGAGAGGATTACTGCATTAATCAAAAAATAAGTAAAAAGCAGAAAAATGCGAAAACTCGATTTGAAGGATCTTAAGAAAATAAATTTCGCCTGTTCACAAAAATAATTAAGTCCCCATAAAACCGACAGATTTTGCAAGAGAACGGTAAACACCACCAGAATCCAGAAAGATATGTATAACATCAGAATTAGGTGAAAAACTATATGAGTTTAAAGAAAAAAATGTTTTTTTAATAGATGTCAAAATTCAAATATTCGTAACCTCGTGGGATTTTTTGTTGTTCTCAAAACGAAAGAATACGTGTCGCCTAATTTTCTTTAGAAAAGAACATATTTCTCCACCAAAAGAGTTTACGTGTGAACTGTGATTGTAAAACTTGCCTGATTTAGAATGGATTCGGTGTTCTTATGAATATTTTAATGTCATTTCATTCTATATTGTAAAGTCTTTATAAATCATTTTTGCAGTTATGCCACCGGGATGAGCCAGACGTGCAGTTTAGGTCTGTCTTATTTTTGTTACTGAATATTTCTGCTGACTACGAAAAACTAGGCCTCAGTTAGAAAACCGTTTACGAAGAAAAATTTCCTGTCTCGTTTTTTGATTCTGTCGACTGTTGACATAGAAAATTTACAATTACGCTGAAAAATTAGAAAAATTAAACTGTGCTTATTTTTTTAAATTTTTATTTCACAGCAAAAGAATTCTAACAAAAGTTAAGCTACTCCCAGAGAAGGATTTTTTTCTAAGGGGCGGTCCATAAATTACGTAACGCTAAAATTTCAAAATTTCATGACCTGCCTGTCTGTCAGTAACGCCACCGTAACAATCGAACTTTATCCTGTCTGTCTGTTGGACGTAACGTAACGACCCCTCGAAAAATGAAAAAACTGGAAAGAATATATTAACCTATTGCTATTATTTGGTTTTTCATATTTATTTAGTTTAACCATTATAAGCCAAATAATACAATATCATATTATTCTATTGTTAAGATTAAAAATACTCTGAATAATTTTTTTGTATTCTCAAAAATAAGTAGGGTATTAAAGTTTTTTTGTTCAATGATGATTCATTTTCATTACAAGAATTGTTTTTAATTCCAATTTTGAATTGCGCGCCAACTGCGGCCAACCAGTGCGCGGCCCGAACGCAAGTGCAGTAGAAAAAGGCGCCAACATTGGCATCACTGATCAAGACTGAAGCAGAGTAAAGCAAGCCAGAGTAAAACAAGTCAGAGTATAGCATGAGCTCTTCGAGCCTTGTTTTAATAATTGTACGTTGAGTCATTGATAAAATTTTCAAGAAAGTTCCGAAAAAGACTTCGGTGAGGGAGCCTTTGAAATCGTAACACCAACAAAGATATCGATGCTACGTTAGTATCGGGTAACGACGGAGAAGCGAGAACGTGAACCGAGTCACGCAGACAGACCACGCTAAAGTAATATTTCAAATCGCTAATTTTCATTTTGACAGCCCCTAAGACAGACAAAATTTGTTATTACATACAACTGACCAATTATGAGAAAACATCTATTAAAGAAATAAAGAAGTTCCGAGCCAGAATAAGAAGCTTATTTCGTACTCTTCCTGATCTTCTTGTATTCTTTAAATTCATCCGTATCCTCTCAGATTCTCTTCGGTTCTTTGCAATTCTTTTCGATTCTTTCCTGTTCTCTCCTATTCTCGCCAACTCTGACTCGTTTCGCTTCACTCATCTCAACTCAGATTCAAGATCGCGTACTCTTCGAAAATCGAGAATTCTTGAACTCGTTTTCACTCAGTGAATAGCCCCTTGCCCTCTAGGAATGTTTAAAATTTGGAAAAATCTTTGGAAAAATCTTTTTTTTAATTCTTTCAATTTTTGAAAAGCTTATAAATTTGTATGTAGAATATGGCGATCAATTCATTTGCATTTAATTTTATTATGAAGTGGAACTATGGGACGACTCTGCGCTTGAACCACCATGATTACGTTGACGATTCGCAGTACGTTGACGATTTGCCGCAGTACGTTGGCGATTCGCCGCAGTACGTTGATGATTCGCCATGAATTGAGGACTCGCAAGACGTGCACGATTAATATTCCTATTTGTCCACAATGGAACATCGCCGTCATAGTAATCTATTCCTGCAAAAAGAGTAACATGCCGGGTTGTAGACTCAGAACGATGCAGTATTAACATTACGCGAGCATCATCCGAGGGTGGGTCAGGACCGAATACACCGGATACACCATAGGCGTATCCTATTTGTATAAAATAGCGACTTTCCGTTAAATGTTCATTATCCCTGATAGGAAGACTTCGGAGATCTGCAATAAACTTCCTGTTACCAGGCAAATGTACATAGAAGCGATTTGGTACGTTAGGAGTAAGATCTTCTTGTCTAGCAGGTGCAGGATATAGATCTCCATGAAAAGCACCCTCACTTACAATATACATAGTAACGTAGCATCTTTCTCTGATATGCAAATAATTAGGTCGTTGATTAGAGATGTCCTCATGGTCAATCACTGCATCCAGCACTGTAAGAAAAACAGAGACTTATGAGGCTTTTGCTCACTGGACAAGAAAACCATAGTAACTAGATACGCAGGAAGAGTTAAAGACCATTCAAAAATTATGTCACACTGCCAGAGGGTGGGGGGTGATAGATTTTGTGACGTTGGAGGGAGCTGTTAATTCGGAATATGTGATCACGCATGGAATACATAAATGCGAATAACAATTTTTTTAAATGCATGAACAAAATGAAAATTAGTGATTTTACAAGTAAATCATCTGAATAAATACTTCATACTCTTTGCCCTATACTCCTTTTTTCGATTTTTTAAATAAAAAATTTCCCTTTTTCCTAATGTTTTTGAGAAACTTCCCCTTTTTCTTGTTTTTAGGATTTGCTACGCCTGGGCAGAAACTTAGCCGACATAACCTCGTAACCTGACCCACTTTACCCCATACCGTAGCCGACTTTGCCCCGTACTCTACCTGAGTTTACTCCGTACCCTTGCCGACATTAAAACGTACCTTAGCCGACTCCACTTCGTACCCTAGATAACTTTACCCCGTGCCTTAGAGGGCAGGGAAAGTAGGGAAAGTGGCTTAATTATTGTCTTAAGGCCATATGACAAGTAGGTGACGTGACCGGTTTCTCAAAATTAAAAGAAAATATTATTTGAATAAAAGAAATTTCTGCATTTCTATGCTGTCATTTTTATAGAAGATATGGGTGTCTTATGAACAAATGAAAAATATGCTTTTCGCGAGCACGGCTTGAAGGATTTTAATGCCCAAAAAATATGTTAAGGGATGTAACGGTAGAGTGTCAGAAAAAAATTATGGAATTAAAAAAATATCGGTAAATCAAGTTTTCGAAAGGTGTTTAATTTGGTTATGGGATGTACCTGAGACAGTACCACCATTTGTTACCAAAGATATCATCGACCTACTCTTCATATACAAAGAAAAAAAAATCTCTTATCAAAGAAAATTTAGTTCAATGGAAGAAATGATCGTCGTGAATACGCCCTATAAAAGATTTCTTTAATATAAAGTAATGGTTTCATCTAAACGAAAAGTATGAAATTTCGATTGCAAATCATAATTTATTTCAGTCTGTGAAATATTAACTAAGCGAATTAGTGTTGTTATTTTTTTGAAGAAATAAGAGAAGCTGCAAAGAAGCGTATTTTGAATTTGACTAAATATTTCTTGAAAAAAGAGAAATCGGATTTTAATATGAGTGTTTCTGTGATCCTAAGATACGATATATTGCTCAGAATCATCATGTAACAAAGTTAACAAAATAATAATTGATTCATAAAACCAAGTTCTTCATTTGAAGAAAAGAGAGAATGACTCTTTGCGGTGATATTTTGCAATTTGGCAACAATTAGGGATTATTTAAACGATTTTCATAACCAAATCCAAAGTTAGACTAACTTTTAATGAATAAGGTAAATTTTTCACGGAGTCAACTAAAAATATAATTCCAAAGATTCTTTGACATAATACTTCGCAAATTTGCGACAATTTTCAATTATTTAAACAATTTTCATGAAGAAATGAATATTTTGACTATTTTTTAATGAAAAGGCTCAATTTTTTCAAGGATTCAACTGCAAATATTATGCTCATGACTTTTCGATATGCCACTTCGCTAAGTAGCAATAATTTTTTAATATTTAAATGATTTTTCTTAACAATAAGTAAATAGGTTGACTATTTTTTATTGAACAGGTGCAATTTCTTCAAGGAATCAACTTAAAATGTCGTGCTAATAACTCTTCCGTATTATGCTTTGCAAATTGACAATATATTGTGATTATTTAAACAATTTTCGTAAAAAAATACATATTTAGATGAATTTTGAATGAGGGGCCGTTTAGAAACTACGTCACTCTATTTGAACACTTCTTCCACCTCTCCTCTTCTTCGTCACAGATAATCACACAAAGCTTGAATCTTTGAATGTGTTGTCACAAATACAAATGACACCCTCCCCCTTCTTTCAAAAGAAAATTTTGTCTTGGATTTCATTCGATAACCGCCTAAAATATAACACAAAACGTACAAATATAATATTTAGATTCTTTACTTGTAAAATGAAATCATTATTTTCCATTGTTTCAAGAATATCAAAAACTTTTCATACAAATTCATATTTTCCATGTGTCATGGAAAATGACGCTTCTTCTTTCAGTTTTTGTACGATCCCTGAATAGGTGAAATTCTTTTTCATGGAATAAACTAGAAATGTCTTTCCGAATATTCATGTTATCATACTTTGCAAATGGGCAATAATTTTGGCCTATTTGAACAATTTTAATGAACAAATGTATAGCTTGAATATTTCTCAGTGAATAGACTCATGTTTTTTTACAGAATCAATGAAAAACGCCTTCCTAATGTCTCCTCTCAATGAAACTTTCCAAACTGACAACAATTTGTACTTATTTAAACAATTGCTATAACTTTTGGTTTATTTCGTGAAGGAAATTTAGCTGATTCATCAAATAATAGTCTGAATGTGCATTCGCTTATGAAAAATGGTTTAAATAATTACAAATTGTTGTAAATTTTCAAGGTACTACTGAAAACAGCCATTGGAAAGTTACCTTTAGTGGATTTCGTGAAAAATTTTAGCCTGTTAATTGAAATATCGCAAAAATTATTTGTTCGTAAAAATTGTTCAAACAATCGCCAGGTCGCGTCTATTCCAAGTCTGCAAATCCTAAGCTGAACAATTATTTTTCAACAAAAATCATTTACTTTGTCAACTATGAACTACACTTCTGAACGTTTAAGAATTTAAGTATGTTACTTCAGGTTAGTCGAAGATATCTTTTATAAAACATTATGGCATTATCTCACGTACATTCCATAAAAAAATCGAAAAGATTGTGAAAAATTGTTTCACCAGTTGTACTGCGAAAAAAATTTCATAATTTTTTTCTAACATTCACCCATAGGGTCACATTACGTATTATTTCGGCATTATCATAGGTCGAACTCGAGAAAATGTAGTTTGTTGTATTGAAAAAATCATTCAAATTAAAAGACAATTTGTTTCTTAAGTTTATGGTAGAACTATATACGAGAAGAAACGGCGTGCCGTTTCTTCTGATTTTTCACAATACCAAAAGGTAACACGTCACGTATATTAGATTAAATATGCAAATAATTCTTTTTTGTTTATTTCGAAAGAGTGAAATTTAAATACGTTATGCTTGTTATCATATTAGTTCAGGTTACGTAGCCTATTTTCAAGTTTCACCATATTGCTTCTTATTCTTTTAGTGAAGCTGAAAATTTCATACATGAAAGCGTTTTTTTAAATTAGAGTTCTCTGTTTGTTCCGTCGCCCATTTCTATAGCCATCTTTTCATTCTGACATATATCCACACCTCCACTCTATACCGTGCCACGTCTTGTTTGGTCGGTGTACATTGTACAGCTAAACGTGACGTGGTGCGGTCTTTAATGTAGAAGTCGATATAATCTTTAAAAAATGCATATATATCTTTTAGTACTTTCTTTGAATGAAAAAAAAAACATTTTTTTAAATTAGGCAACTAGTATCAAACAAATCAACTCTTTAATTCAAAGAAGGAAATGTACCTCATTTTCGAAAATCAAATACATTTTTACTCAAGATTAATGATATTTCAAATTGTGAAAACTAAGTTAAAGACGTGGTTTTTTATATTTGCATTTAACTTTCCTCTGCGTGCACATTAATAGAGAATTATGCGTTAGAAGAAGAAGAGTTAATTTAATTCTAATGATTTGGAATAGGAAATAGTTATAACGCAAATCAAATGCGCTTCACATTATAGATATTATACTTACCAATAGAATTGACAAAGACCACTATGATAAAACACAGGCAACCAAAAGCAGGCCTCATTTTCTTGAAATGATGAAAACCCAGTTGGTGAGAGTCTCCGTAGCAGTGCAAATAATAAATATTCTTGAAAATGTTTCAATATATATATATATATAGACTCGTCGCTATCTCATTTGCCTCTCGAAATGATAAGGAATCACGCACGTACTTATTGTATTCCACCATATATTATTTATGTTAAAAATATTCCCCTCTAAGCCTTAAATAAACTTAAATAAGATTCGCTTCAAATTCAATTTCTATTTATTCTCCTTCATGCGTCTTGAACGTGAACGAATACAATTTCATATTCTTGACAATCATGAAAATTTCCCAGACCATGTCACTTGAATTCTGTTTGATCAGACTTTTGATATTCGTCATTAGGGTAGAAATGCAGAAGGAGTCAAGTGCCAAATTTTCGAAATCGGGTTTATTAGTTAAAAAAATCAGATAAATTTTAATACACATGCCAGCCAAAGGATTTTTCTAGGGCATCGTTTTTCAAAATTCCCACTAAAAAAGAACAGCTGGAGGGGTTAAGCGCCAATGTGAATGTAGGGTATCGTTTTGCAGAACTCGAATTTGGCAGATGAAAATAGTTTACAGTAAAAGTTTGTGGTTTTTTAAAATTAAATACAATGCCACGTAAGTGTAGAAAGCGAAACATTTCGTGGAGGGACAATATGAAATCGAAACGACACAGTGGAGAAGCTTTTGTATCAACATCAGGGAAGGAAATGCCACAAAAAGAAGTCGTCAATATGGTGTGTAAAGGCTATTTCTTTATTTTTACATTTTGTTGAAGTTTATTATTTTTTTCAAGCTTGCAGCTATTATTGCTAGTATTTACTTTGATGAATGATGAATGAAAAACATGTTCAAACATTTTTATATTGTTCAAAAATATTTCACTCTGCGGTTAGTCCTATAAGTTCGTATTTTTTAACAGGTTACCTGCAAATGCACTTCCAAGTGTTCGCAAGAATTATCTGCAATCGATATTTAATATATGCGTATCCAATTTCACGATTCGCCAACTGACGACATGCAACAAGGGTTTTTAAAAGGATGCATTAATTCGGTTCCAGTAAACAGACATCGCCAGCTTCCTGATAAAGAATTTAAACCAGAACGCGACAATAAATTGGTGCAGATTTGTAAGAGCAGTCTGCTTGTAATTTTTGGAATTAAGAAAAAGAGAGTAGCGTTAATTTTCAGAAAAATAGATGATGGAATAATGAGTATGGCAGATGAGTGTGGTGGTCCTATAGAATTCTTCAAACGGGCGAAGTGGATTACGAAAATGATGGAAATTATATATTTTCCATCCCATTTGAATGCGGTCACTATAACCAAGAAGATGCTTCGGATATGAAGTACCTTTCGGAAGATCTAAAGGTTTCGCTGCTTTTTCGGGAATTTCAAAGAAAATATCGGGATGAACACACTGAAAAAAATCCGCCAGTCACTGGAAAGTGGTTCGATTCCATCTTTCGCAAGAAATTTAATCTTTCCTTTCGTCGACCGCGAACTGATACCTGCTGCACATGCGATAAACTGCGAAATCAAGAATTGCATGCACCAATTACTGCGTTGAGAAATGGTGCAAAAGAATCGCCAAAAAAATGCCACAAAGAAGTCGCAAGGTACACATAAAGACTTATGTGCGATTTCTAATACATTTTAATTTATTATTTTAATTTATCAATGAATTTGTTTGTTTACAGATTGCATGATGGAGGATTTTGCAAACTTGGAATTAGAAAGAGGCCCCACAGGATCAGGTTTAACGGAGGGGAAAAAGAAAGACTTGGTGGAAATGTTGCCTTTTATACCTCCTTGGGGGCAGCAACAATATATGGAAATTATACAGGGGCATTAAAATATGCATTACGATCCATATGCTGATAATGGTTACCGTTTTATAATATTTTGTCTATGATTTTATAATAAAAAGTTTTAAATAAAATGTTCCTTGAACATCTCGAATTAATCACATTCTGAAAAATACCCAATATAAGGGAAATAATCGCAGTAAGTATTGCCATTTAAAGTTGTCCGAGAAGCTCTTCTAACCTCAAAGTAAAAAATCCAGTTTCATTTTTCTCGACTTGACTAATTATTTTCAATTACTATTGGGTCCCTTCCATTCAGTACTCAAGAACCTAAAACGCAATTTCTCATTTTTTGTATATTTCGAAGTCATAATTGGATTTTCAAATTTCTCGATATTGCATAATATTTTTAAACAATTTTTTTGGAAATCAATTCGTTCATTGAATAGCTAGCATTAGCATTTTCAGATTTTTACTTAAACTGCAAATTGACTCCACAATTAATGTTTAATGATGTTAAAAGTCGATACGGACCCGAAATCTTACCTCGAAACGTGATCTGTTTAATTAATTTTCTCGAAACCGGATAGCTTTTTGTAAGCAAACTTTTTTCAGTTCGATAGAGCATGAAAGTATCTCAAAAATACTTCCTTATTTTTTTCGAAACATTTTTAGAAGTATTCAGTCTCTCTTTAGAAAAGTGAAAAATGACACTTGACTCCTTCTGCATTTCTACCCTTCATTTATATATTTGATAAAGTTTTGGAAGTTTTTTCAAGTTTGAAAATAATGTTAATCTGTTCAAACCTTCCAAAATTCGTAACCTTTTGAAATGATTCAAATGTTTGCAACATTTTTTGGAAAACTCAGGAAATTTTTTTTAAATTTCCCTAAAGTCTTCTAGATCCTGACGATTTTGAAATTTTTCTGGATTGTTTAAAAAAATTTCTAAATACTCAGTAAAAATTAATCTTTCAAAATAAAAATTCACTAACAATTTTCCCAGAAATCTCAAGACAATTTTTTTATTCTTTCCAAACCTTTCAAAATTCTTAAAATTTTTCTTTCAAATCTGCTACACTGTTTTTGGAAATCTTAGGAAATTATTGGAAATATTTTGAAATCTTGTTTAATTCCTGCCTAAAATTCATTTCTTAAGATAAAAAATCATTTGAATATTTCCCAGGAATCTCAAGCAAATTTTATGATTCTTCTGAAATCATTGAAAATTTGCTGCGTCTAATCGTGCCACAAAATTTGTGGATCTGGAAAAAGGGATGAAGTAGACGTCCCTAAGTTTTGGTACAACTAGCCAAACTTACGAAAAATATTGCATTACTCATCTAGAATTTCGGAACAACGAGACGCTTCGCTAAAAATTCTTTAATAACTTCATTCTTTCGAAATCTTCAAAAATCTACATTTTGTTGTGAATTTTTTCAAATTTTCTACTCTCAATGCTTTATTCAAAGTTTATGAAAATCAGTCAAAATCATCATTTGAAAATTCAGAATTATTTTAGAATTTCTTGATAAGCTTTGATTTCAAAAAATATCTTCATGGTACTGATAAATTTTTACCGGACGGAATTTTGGCATTGCAGATATTTTTGGTATTTTTTAAATATAACTTTAAATTTTCTAGAACTCCCTGCTGGAATTCTGCAAAAAAAATTTCTTTGGTAACTACAAACCTCAGTACCTCAACTACGCTGAAATTGGCTCGATTATTGCACACGAAATTGCTTATGGACTTGACAAGGAGGGTAGTCAATGTGATGAAGATGGAAACTTTGTAGATCAGTGGAGTGAAGTAACTAAAAAAAATATCCTAACAAATCTGATTGCATTATTGAACAGTATGAAAATTATGCCACTGAGGGTGTCGGATTACAAGACATTATGATTCATAAAAAAACGCTTTTTAATTTTATATTTAGGGGAGATAATTTATAAATGCGAGTAACTATAATTTAACTTTTTCAATTAATATTTTGCAATACGCTAATTAAAAGCATTGCATACAACGAAGGAATCAAAGACTCATATTTGGCGTATCCAGAGTGGGTGAGGCAAAACGGTTTCGAACCCAAATTGGCTGGATTAAAATATTCTTCAGCATAACTTTTCTGGATCAATGCAGCTCAAACTCGGTGAAACAATTAAAAACCAGAGGAATTAAAATTCATCATTGCAAATGACATCCATAGTCTTGCAGAAGTCAGAATTCGGGGTACATTTTCCAACAGACCAGAATTTTTAAGAGATTGAGAAATGCCGTGTGGGGTCCAAAAAGAATTCAGCTCACAAGTGCTCATCAAGCGAGTCATATTAGTTTCTAAAAATGTGAGCCGGAAAGATCATTCCGGAGCCTCAGGACATATTTTATGCACTAGTAATAACTCAAGTTTCTTTAAAAAAATTGTTATTCAAGGAACAGGTATTAAAATGAAATATAAATTCCAAATAAATTGATAACCATGACATTTTTGTAAGGTATAAATTTTAATAAAGACAAATATAATACAGTTAAAGTGTATCTTATTCGGTTGGGAAATCCCCTGATCGATACTAGTATTTATTTTCTGGAACCGAAAGAACCAAACATATCAACTGTATAATCATATAAATTCGGAAAGTTAGTAGTATGAAGCAATGACAGACAAGGTTCAGGTAGCTTTCAAGTTTATCAGATGTGTGACCTTCAATTGGAAAATACAGTTATCTCAAACAGATTACAAACGTTTGAGCAAACTTTTCAAACCAGTAAACCCTTAAAATTCATCTTATAGAATTCATCTTGTGGGCATAACGAAAATCAACCATCCTGTATATTATAAGAAAATACAGTGATCCAACGAGAAGATAATTTTCGTAACAAATTAAAATTGGTTGGTAAATTTTTCGAGAATTGATGCAGAACCAGAGTTTTAATATTATCATCGGATAAAAACCTGCAAGGTATTTCCTTGAGTATAAAATTGACAAATAAATAGGTGTAAGGACCCAAAATTAATATTCACGCATGTCGATAGGACTGACCAGATGAATGTCGCAAAATGTGTAAAACATATTCTGAATATTTTTGATGATTTTACATGAAAACAAGTTAGCTGTGTTTACACACGATAAGCAAATTCGATATATCTTTTCTGTTAGTTTCAGAAGAAGGAAATATATATTTTATAGTGGATTATGGTTTGCTATCCAGTACACAATTTTAGTATAAATGAACAGTGCTATTATGATCTAAAAGTTTTTAGTTGAAACTTTCTAGGCGTTCGCTGCACCGGTGACATTTTCTGTTCGATCGGATGAGATATATTTTCCCAAAAGATATCACCTTCAGACAACTAAATATTTTGAGTTCTTTTAATGTACACTCAAAGTGAGATGTATGAATCCAGATATAGGACATACATTCGTATAATTGGAATTTGAGCTAACAAAACTTCCAGACTATTTAGTTTTATAACGATTTTTGAAACTGTTAGGGCCAGTTTCATATTTTATTTACAAGAGCCTGGCCAAAATCTTTATCTGCAAAAAAATTATTGTTGGTTAGTAGATTAGAAATAGTTTGCTCGTATAAAGACAGCGTAGAGCTTGTCAAGTACCAAAATGCCTGTCAGATACTTTGACTCAATAAAAAGACATTTATCAGTGACAAAACAAAGTCAGGTAGACAAACGATTAGACGAAGCATCTTTCTCATCATATGTTGACAAGATAGAACCTGTCGGATTTGTAAATTGAAGAAAAAACGTAATTTTTGGTTACAGAACTAAGTTTGTTAGAAAGCTTTCGAGGAGATCAGTCAAACTATTTATATCTGGAAATAATAGAGGCTATCAAATATGGAAAGGCAAGAAAACCCTAGCAATCACCCCAGATGAATAGCTTCACAAACCCATCGTACATCACGCTTCACATACAAATACTCCAGCTGACTTTTTGCATTAATATTTTACCTTAAATGTATTCTATTTTGATTTCCATTCTTTATTACTATTTACTTTTGCAAATAACCAATTTGCACTACTGTCGAAAAATATCACATATCTCAGCATTTAGTAAAAATCTTCAGTTTTGATAATATGAAAACACAAATGTCAGTAGTCGTAGAATCTTCTGAATTATTTAAGTTTACAAACTGTTTACCATCTGGACTAAAATGTAGAGGTAATGAATTATATTTTGGGCTTCAAAAAAGTAATAACATTTTATTACCTTCCTAAAGTCTTTGTCTCACGTATTGTCTAGAAGGCTTGCAAGATTTCTCATAATCACTCATAATTAGTCACACTGAGAGGCGGAGAAGTATTGTCGTAAATATCTGATTTTCGTGAAAACTAGTTTTAACTGGTCGAAAGGCAAATTGACCGGCAGTATTTATGAAATATAGTTCAAGCTAGGCAAATCAAGAGAGTTGTTATACACGCTTTCTGACATCTCCAATTACACTGTTAGAAATGTTCGGAAAATTCCGACACAATTAAGATACTGAAGTAATTGAAATTTACGAAATTAGGTTGCTGAAAACGAAATTCATGAACATTCATAGTAAATTTACTAAATTTTTATTGAACTTCAGAAACGGTATCTGAAAATTAAAAGTAGTTTCTTAAAATTCCTAAATGGTAACAGAAATTTAAGTTGTCGTAACCGAAAGAAGTGCGCAGTTGCATGCGCACTCGTTGCATCTCGATCGCAGGAGACAAAGCATGGTGGTTCAGTGGTAATGGGCGGAAGTGAAGTGCAAAATGAAGTGGAATAATTCAATGTTGAAAAGGATTTGATCCAGCTTTTAATCAGTTTGATCCAGGCTTTATTCGATTTGGTCCAGGTTTCAATTGGATGGTGAGTCCGCTATGTACGGGAAATGACGCCCTCCTGGCTAGATAGGATAAGTCTGTAATTTTTAATCGTTCTATCTATCATTGCTCTCATTTATTAATTTACAACGTAGATCAAGGAACAGATATTTTATGTGGTTCATTAATTTTAATATAAATTTGCAGTATCTATTTGTCTTGAAAATATCAATTATAGTAGGACTATATACGAGCGAAGTTTGTTTGCAAATAACTACTTATATATCTATTTTATATGATATACTCAATGAATCAAATATGAAAAAAAACTTCTCACCATAGAATATGAGCTTTAATCATATATTCGAGGCAATGAGTATACGTACTATTATAACATACATACATGAGAAGTCGTTTGCATTAACTTGACTCATATTTTCTTACTATTTATATTCTTATGACAAATATAGACTATATATTATATTAAAATTAATGAACCGAACAAATTTTTTAACCTCTTCAAATTTTCAGTTACAGTAACTGACCATTCCTAAACTGTAACAGAATTTTCTGAAACATGTGACTGAAGCGTTATGCAATTATCGTAGCTGAAATTTCTGTTATAGTTTAGGAAAATTTAGCAACGGTTTCCACATAAAGCTTTAGTGACGCGTCTCTGAAAATTCATACAGAAATTTCTAACAGTGTACAAGAAAGTTAATATCCTATTTCATTAATAACCAGTCATATTGCATTGTATTTTCATTTATTTCAAAGAGTCCTGAGGGCTAATTAGCCCTCCAGGGAACAGGATTATGAGGAAATATACAATAATTATTACAAGAACTTATCAGTGAAAGTACGATAGTATATTATGCACCAAGGGGGAGAAGTGGAACTTTTTCATTGAGTGTAAACTTTTCAGCACGAGTCGTAGACGCGTGCATAACCGCTAACCGGAGAGAGTTTGGAAAATTTTTAATATCCTGAAAATTTTGAAAATCTTTTTCATTGAGGGTTTTCAAAATTTTCAAAATTTCAAACATTTTTTGTTATTTCTAAAATTTCAGGAACTTCAAATAATTTTAAAATGTTCAGGATTTGAAAAATCTTCCAAATTGAAATGATTTAGAGAATTTCAAACAAATTAAAATAATTTCAAAATCACAAGAAATGTTCAGAATTTCAAAAAATGTCAATAATGTCAAGGATTTTCAAAATTTTTTTAATCAAAATTTTTTCTGGAATTTCAATAAATTTCAAATATTTCAAAGATTATCGAAATTTCGAAAAATTTGAAATTTAAAAAAAATGTCAAAGAATTCAAAATTTCAAAAAATTTTGATTCTGAAATTTTGTTCAATTCTTGAAATTTTTGGTAATGCTAATAAGTTTTAAAATATTTGAAATTTTCAAATTTTTTGGAATTTTTAAAAATTTTGAAAATTTTTAAAATCTCTTTATATTAAAAATTTTCGAAATTTTGGACATTTTTCAAATTTTGATAAATATCGAAAGTTTTTGAAATTTTTTGGAATTCTGATATTGTTTTGTAATTCTGTTTTATTTTTTTTTAAATCGTTTAACGAGGGGCTATTCATTGAATAAAAATGAGTGAAAAACTAATTGATGCTAATTTTTAAGTAAAGTTTTTTATTATTGATGTACTTTGTTTGAATTCCAAAAATTGTTGAAATTTAAGGAATTTTGAAAATTTTGAAAATCTTCAAATAATTTTTGAATTTTTTTTGAAATTCTGAACATATTTTAATTAAAATTTTTTTTAATTCTGAAAATTTTGAAATTCTTTCAATTTATCAAGGGGAACTGTGGGACGACCCTGCGCCTGGACCACCATGATTACGTTGACGATTCGCAGTTCGTTGACGATTTGCCGCAGTGCGTTGACGATTCGCCGCAGCACGTTGATGATTCGCCATGAATTGAGGACTCGCAAGACGTGCACGATTAATATTCTTATTTGTCCACAATGGAACATCGTCGTCATAGTAATCTATTTCTGCAAAAAGAGTAACATGCCGGGGTGTAGACTCAGAACGATGCAGTATTAACATAACGCGAGCATCATCCGTGGGTGGGTCAGGACCGAATACACCGGATACACCATAGGCGTATCCTATTTGTAAGAAATAGCGACTTTCCGTTAAAAGTTCATTATCCCTAATAGGAAGACTTCGGAGATCTGCAATAAACTTCCTGTTACCCGGCAAATGCACATAGAAGCGATTTGGTACGTTAGGAGTAAGATCTTCTGGTCTAGCAGGTGCCGGATATAGATCTCCATGAAAAGCACCCTCACTTACAATATACATAGTAACGTAGCATCTTTCTCTTATATGAAAATAATTAGGTCGAGGATTAGAGATGTCTTCATGGTCAATCACTGCATCCAGAACTGTAAGAAAAAAAGAGACTCATGAAGCTTTTGTTAACTGGTCAAATAACCCATAGTAACTACATACGCAGGAAGAGTTAAAGAACATTCAAAGACTATGTCACACTGCCAGGGGCTGACAGATTTTGTGACGTAGGGGGGAGCGGTTGACTCAGAATGTATCATCACGTATGCAATAGATGAATGTGAATGACAATTTTTTCAAATGCATGAAAAAAATGATAATCAGTGATTTTACAGGTGAAGCATCTGAATAAATACTTCATGCTCCGTCCCCTATACTCCTTTTTTCCATTTTTAAACAAGAATTTCTCTTTTTCCTAATGTTTTCGAGAAACTTTTCCTTTTCCTCGTTTTTAGGATTTCCTAAGCCTGGGCAGATACCTAGCCGTCATTACCTCGTACCCTGACCCACTTTACCCCATACCCTAGCCGACTTTGCCCCGTACTCTACCCGAGTTTACTCCGTACCTTTGCCGACATTACAACGTACCTTAGCCGACTTCACTTCTTACCCTAGATAACTTTAACCCGTGCCTTAGGGGGCAGGGAAAGTAGGAGAAGTGACCTAATTATTGTCTTAGGGCCATGTGACGAGTGGGTGACGTGAACGGATTCCTATCTTATCGACACTTTTTTTATTTGTTAACTTATTTTCACACGAATATCCACATCGTGTTGAAAATTTGGGATAATGAATAAAACGTACTAAGAAAGGTGGATCTGGTTCTAAATTTTAATAATCATGAAGAAAGCAAAAAAAATTATTTACAAAAAAAACTTTTTTCATAATTATAAAAATTTAGGATCAGACCTATCTTCCTCAGTGCTTCTTATTTATTATCCCAAATTTTCAACTCGATGTGGCTATTCGTGTGAAAATAAGTTGAAAAATAAAAAAAGTGTCGGTAAGGTACGAATCTGGTCACGTGACCCACTCGTCACGTGGCCTTAATATGCTACGAAACCCTTCTTTTGTAGGTGGCACCTACTTTGACTAATTTTTTGGCCTAAAATTTGGTCAAAAATTCCACTATTTTCTTGAAAACTCATTTCTTGGAGTGGAAAATTAATTTTTTGTAACACATGCACGAAATGTTCGCTTTTCGAGGTATGTATTGAGTGCGGGAAGTGACCAATTACAAAGCCGTGGTAAAAAGCAGTTATAAAAAGACTTTTTCTAGCAAGATTACTTTTTCTTGCTGTTGCGCTTGCGCATTTCGATTCAGATTTACTTTCCAGGACTGTCGGAATAATAACTTCACTTCATTATTATTAAACGCTTGAGAGACTGATTGTGAGTAGTGAATAGTGATTGGACAAACTCGAAGTGATAAGTTACCATAAATAAATTACTATCAATTACCGATAAATTATCAAAAATTTCAGAAATTTGTGGATACCTGAAATTTCCGGTAATTTATCAATTTTCTATAAATTTCCGGAATTTTGGGAAATTTAGCAATTTTCCATAAAATTTCGGAAATTTGGGAAATTTAGCAATTTTCCATAAATTTCCGGAAATTTTTGAAATTTCTAAATTGCTTCCAAAAAGTTTTGGCTACCTGAAATTTCCGGTAATTTAGCAATTTTCCATAAATTGCCGGAAATTTAGCAATTTTCTACACATTTCTGGAAATTTTTGGAATCTTTCCAAAAAGCTTTGGATACCTGAAACTTCCGATGATTAAGCAACTTTTCATACATTTCCGGAAATTTTGGAAATTTAGCAATTTTCCATTTTGCGGATTTTTTTGAAATTTTTGGATTTTTTCCAAGAACCTTTGGATACCTTGAATTTCTGGAAATTTTCGGTAATAAGATAGAAGATAAACGTTTATTTTTTAGCCTGCTGGCCTTAAAAAATTGACTTGCTTACACTTCCATTTTTTACAGAATTTTCTTACAACTAACCCTTAAAACTAACATCCTTCCACACCTTATATCTAACGCCGCTCGCTCTTATCGCATTGCCTTCCTCGCTTCGCCTCGCCTCGCTCGCATTCCCTACTTTCTTGCTTGCCTGGCATTACCAAACTCTGCCTCCGCGACTAATACCTAATACTTATCTACTATTTACAATATTTACAATTACTTATATTTACTTCCTCCTCTATTTACAATCTTTCCTTCTCCATTCCTCTTCCTCCTTCCTTCTCTTCTTCTCCATCTTACCCAATACTCCCTTCACCCATGCTACTGCCCTTTTGTCCCCCCTTTCGTGCATCAATACCTCCATGCTTATCCCACTCCTTTCCACCTCCACGCACTCCTCCAACCAGTGCTCCACTCTTGCCTCCCCCTTCCCACATACTTCACACATCCTCTTTTCCCTATCGAGCCAGAACCTATTGAAACCCTCCATGCACCCACATCTCATCCTCGCTATAAGCTCCTGACTTCCTTTCTCTCCTTTCTCACACAAATATTGCGCTCTCGCCCTTGGCATAATCCACACGTAGTTCCCATTAAACCTTGTCTCTCTTATTCTCTCTTCCCCTGCTGTCTTCTCTTTCTCCATGCTGTTTTTCTTAACCAACTCATATACCTTCCTTCCTTCCTCATGCATCCTTCTCAATTCATCAATATGCAGTCCATTCGTTCTAAAATACCTTTCTCTTTCAACCTCCATCTTCCCACCCCCTCTCCTGTTCTCCTTCTCCCACCAACACTCCCTAACCAGCTTACTTCCCCCCTCTTCCAAAAATTTCTCCTCATATTTACACGCTCGACTCCCCGCTAGAATCCCTACACTCGTTCTCCCCGTCTCCCTCCTGACAATATAATTAGGCGTGTTCCTTGCCAACCCCAGTGTCCACTTTACATACCTCTCCTGTATCCTATTTACCTCTTCGCTTTCCTTCCACCCCACACCTCTACTCCATACAATAGCACACTCATCACTAGTGAGTCAAACAATTTCATTCTCCTCCCAAAATCATCTGCGAATAACTTCTTTCCCAACCCCCACACCTGCCTCATCACCACATTTGCCCTCCTCACTCTCTCTTTTATGTGACCATCCACTCCGCCATTCCTCCGAAGCAAGAAGCCCAGGTACACAAACTCTTTCACCGCCTGCACCGCCTTTCCCTTCCACTTCCACTCCCCTTCCTTATCCCTTCCACCTCCTTTTCTGAAAACCATAACCTTGGACTTTTCCGCATTCAGTTCTAACCTGTTCTTATCCAGGTATCTTCTCAACCTCTTCATCATTTCCTTTAAGGCCTGCTCGCTTTTTGCCAACAACACTATGTCATCTGCATACGCTAGCGACCAAATTCTAACCCCTCCTATCCTGACTCCTCCTACCACTCCGGCCTCCAGCTTACTTTCCATATCCGCAATTAAAATCGCAAAAAGCGTCGGGCTAAGCGGACACCCTTGTCTTAACCCCCTATCCATCCAGAATCCCTCCGAAATCCCCTGTCCTCCTCTTACCTTATCTTTGGTTTCTTCATATATCTCCCTTACCCTCTCGATCAGGCCTCTCTCCACTCCCCTCTCCTCCATCGCCTCCCACAACCTCCCCCTATCCACCGACGGAAACGCGCCTTTTAGATCCACAAAAAACGCGTACACTCTCGATCCCTTCTTCGCTAATTCTCTATCCACCACGTGCTGCAGAACGTAGATATTGTCGATAGTACTCCTACCTGCCCTAAAGCCCGCCTGCGTCTCTGGCAATATTCCTTTCCCCTCGACATCCTTCCGCAGCCTCTCCGCTACTACCATCGCGTATACTTTATACGCCGTATTCATTAGCGTAATCCCCCTATAATTTTCCTCCCTATCCCTCTCTCCTTTCTTATACAGAGGCACTATTAATCCTTCTCTCCACCCTCGTGGGAATCCCTCCCCCCTCCATACTTTCTTCACTACCTCCTTCAGCCTATCCCTAACCTCCTGTGTACTAAACAGCCATGCTTCGTTCTCTAGCCCATCCAGCCCTGCTGATTTTGACCTTTTTAACTTCCTTATCTGTTTCTCTATCTCCTCGTCATTCAACTCCTCCATCTCTGCCTCCCCCGTTCTTCTACTCCCATCATCTCTCTTCCTTGAATCTGAGCCCTGAAATGATTCTTTAAAAAACTCCCTCCACTCCTCACTCCCTATCTTGTCGCTTATCCCTACTCTACGCTTCCTAAACCTATTTATTATCTTCCAGACGTCCCCTTCTGTCTTAACATTTCCTAACTCCTCCTCCATCTCTTTCTCCTTTTCCTGTTCTTTCTTCCACTTCTTATACTTCCTCTTCACCTTTCTTTTCATCTTTTTACATTCCCTATCCCACCACGGCTTCACCATTCCTTTCTTCTTCTTTTTGAATACCTTCTTTTGCACGCACCCTTTCACTTTCTCTTTTAAATCCTCCCATATCTCTTCCACCGTCTCCCCTTCGAAGCGTACCTTCCCTAACTGCTCCTTATATTTCTCTATCGCCTCCCTCGTCCAGCTAACCCTCTCCCCCGTCGACACTTCTTCCCCACCTTGCCTTCCGCCGTTCTCACCCCTTATCCACAACCCTAATGGCTGATGGTCTGATTCTACCCTCCCTTCTACTGCGAATCTCTCCATCTCCTCCCACCCTTGCATATTCATAACTACATAATCTATTACCGATACCCCCACCCTACGTATGTGTACTCTCCCTCTTCGTCCCCAGTTGCCATACCATTTGCCACCGCCCAGCCTCTATCCTCCATCCAGTCCCTTAGAATCTCCCCCTCCTTATTTATTAACCTATCCTTTGAGTTCCTTTCGAAGCTCTCCGCTTCCCTGTAAAGGCCCCCTTCCCTCCCCATCCTCGCGTTAAAATCCCCACCCAGTACCACCATACCCTCTTCTCTTTCACCTAACAGGTCTTCCACCCTTTCTTTAATTCTTTCCATCCCATCCTTATTGTACACTGTTACAAACTTACACATTACCCCTCCTATCTTTACTTTCCTCATTTGCACTCCCTCCCCCTCTACCTCTCCGTGAGCTTCTTCCTCTAATCCATCTCTAATCCCCGTTATAATTCCCCCACTAGCCCTGCCTTTCTTCTTCACTCTGACCGCCTCCTGGAGTCTCCACCTATACCCCCTTGGCAGCTTTGGCTCTATTCTATCCCATTCCTTTCTTTCCACCCACGTCTCTACCAGTCCTACCACATCAAATTCCTGGATATACCTCCAGAACTCCTCATCCTTCTTCTTTATTCCTGCTACGTTCCAGTAAAGCACCTTCACAACTCCTCTACCCTGCATTACCCCCGCCCCCCTACTTCCTACGAAACAAATTCCCCTGCACTTCCTTCAACACCTCTTTCTCCTCGTCCCACACCCACATTTTCTCGTCTATTTTTATTTTCCGATATCCTACCTTCGCCGATCTCCCTTCACTCCTCTTCCTCCTAGCCCTGTCGTACAGCATTCTCTGTACATCCCTTTCCTTTCTCGTCAAATCGTGATCGATGAAAACTTCCTTATCCGTTATCCTATTTTTATTTCTCATTACCCCCAATTTTTCTTCCCAGCTCTCCAACTCCACAACCGCCACTTCTTTCTCCTTTCTCCCCTCCAACTTAACTTTCCCTACCCTGCCTTTATTCCACCCTATGCTCTGTAGCAGCGCTTCCACGCCCTCCCTTTCTTCCCCGCTCTTCATCTTCAACCCTCTTATCACAATATTATTTCTCCTGTCTGCCTTCTCCTTTCTCTCCATTCTCAACTCCATTGCCCTTATCCTTTCCCTATCCGCCCTCTCCTCCTTTTCATTCCTACGCTCTCCCACTTTCTCTTCTATCATATTCCCAACCCTCTCCCAAATACCTTTAATCTCGCCCCCGCTTCCCCCGACTCCTATTTCCATTTCCGTCCTGCCCTCCACCTTCTCAAGCCTTTTTTCCGTCCTTTCTTTCCACGCCCTAATCTCCTCTTCCATCTGTTTTATTTTAACTTATTTTTCTTTTCTTTCCCTCTCTAACCCATCTACTCTCTCTCTCAGCTCTTTCACCTCCTTTTCCCATTTCTCATCTCTGATTCGCAGGTCTTCCCTCATACCTTCCATCTGCTCCTTGGTCCCCCTTACGTCCTCCCTCAGCCCCCTGATCTCGCCTAACAACATCCCGAGAGCCTCCTTTTCCAACATCCCCTCCATTTTTTTGGGGGATGACCTCGGTGTTATCCCGCTTTTTTTAAACGGGCTCTCGACCTCGCTTTTCTCCGGACTCTCTTGGCTGTCTCTCTTCCTTTTCAAGAGATCCTCCCCGTCACTTGCGCTTGACGCTCTCTCCCTTACCTTCTCGCTTCCTTCGTTGCCACCGTCCCGGTTTCTCCCTCTCCCCGACGCACCGCTCGACACCGGGCGACGCGTTGTTGGCCGTCGTGGCTTGTGGAAAATTCCCTCCCCGTCGGTTTCACTACCAGCACTGCCAGTACTCTCGCTGCCCACCTCCCGCTCTACCGCCGGTAAATGGGATCTATCCATGCAGTACCTGCCGCAACCGAAAGATGTCTCTGCAAAATGTTGGCGTGTTTCGCCGCCAAATTTTCCTTTTTTTCCCCCTTTTTTTTCAATTCCTCAGTCCCTGCAGACACCCCTTTCTCTCCCTTAGCATCCCCTAACTTTTCGAGAACCACCCTTGAACCCTCGAAAGCCCAGGACTCCTGACCACGAACTCCCCCGATTACTTGCCAACCTAACCTCACTTTCCCTATCCAGCTAGATACCACCTCCCACCCACGCTGAAACTCACTTTTTATCTCCCCAATTCACCCCACACAACCCTACTCACCTCCTCGGCTTCCACCCTCACACTCCACTCACACCTTCCACACAAATTCCGTAAAATTCTCTCTCCACCTGTCACTAAACACGTTCTCACTTCCGCCACCAACATGCAAGTCCAATTTTCGGTAATATACAAATTTACCGAAAATTTCCGGAAATTTTCGGTAATTTTTGGTAATTTTACCATAAATTTCCGAAAATTACCATACATTTCCAAAAAATGTATGCTTATTGTTTCTCAAATCGAAAATTTCCTGAATTTGTTACAAAAAATATCGTGTGCAACAGGTGCTTAAAGTAGACAGTTGCAACTCTTGTGAAGTTTACAGTACTTGCCATCGGCTCATCTTCGGGTCGTTTCCGGCTTGTCTTCGGCTCGTTTACAGCTCGCCTTTGGCTCGCTTCCAACTCGCCTACGACTCGCCTACAACTCCCCTTCGACTCCCCTCTGGCTCGTACAGCAAACTTCACACTCGTGTGGAATATAATAATTTTTGAAAATATAATAATTTTTGAAAAATTTAACTGTTTTGTTGAAAATTCGTCTTTTTTTACAGAAAATTCATTCTTTCGAATTGAAAATTCTACTTTCTTCTAAAAAATTTGTCTTTCGACTTGAAAATTCATCTTTCTAGATTGAAAACTCAACTATTTCGTGAAAAAGTCAACCACTTGGTTGAAAATCTCTCACTTCCTCTTGAAAATTCATCTATGTACGTTGAACTTCAACTATTTGGATAGAAATTCAACTATTATGTTGAAAAATCATTATTTTTCTTGAAAAACAATTGCTTAAACTGCAAATTGAACTATTCCATTATTGATTGAAAATCGGTTGTTTTAGTTGGAAATTCAACATTTTGTTCACAACTTGATAAATTTTGTTGTAAATTTGTCTCGTTTAGTAGAAAATTAATCTTCTTCATTAGAAATTCAAATACATGATTGAAAGTCGAACTGCTTGGTTGAAAATTAATTGTATTACTTGAAGATCCATCTATTTTGTATGAAATTTGACTAGTGCATTTTTTGTTGAAAATTCATCGCTTTTAGCTTAATATGCAACTATATGGTTGAAAATCAACTTTCCGGTTGAAAATTAATTTTTTCGGGTTAAAAATTCAACTGTTTTTCAGAGAATTCGCCTTTTCCTCAAAAATTCAACAATTTGGTGATAATGTTTGTTCTTTCTTGAATTAAAAAACATTCTCGGTTGAAAATTCAACTATTTTTTTTAATATTTGCCTTTTTGGTTTGAAAATTGATCTCCTTACGTGGAAATTTAATATTTTTTGGTTGAGAATAGAAACGTTTGGTTAAAAGGTAATCTGTTCTGGTAAGGGATTCAACTATCTCATTGAAAATTCTTCTTTTTCAGTTGAATTTTACTGTTTTTCATTCAAAATTGAAATCATTTTTTGTTGAAAAATCAACTATGATGCTTTTCGTTCAGATTTAACATTTTTTAAAAAGTTCAACAACTTGATTTAGTGTTGAACTTTTCAGTTAAAAATTATTCTTTGTTGTTGAAGATTCATTATTTTAGTTCAACTTTCAACTATATATTTTGTTAAAAATTTAATTAATTCGTTAAAAATTCAACTATTTTTCATAATAATTTATTTATTCTGGAGAAAAATTAAACTGTTTTGTTGAATAATCGTCTTTCTGGATAGGAAAGTCGTCCTTTTGGGTTGAAAATTTCACTATTTTCTAACAAATTCGTCTTTTTGGCTTGAAAAATCATTCCTGTAGGTTGAAAATTCAACTCCTTGGTTAAGAGTTCAACTCTGTTTTATGAGATTCGTCAATTTTGCTTAAAAGATCATCCTTTGAGGTTGAAATTCAACTATTTTGTTGAAAATTCGTTACTTTCATTTAGAATTTTAACAACTTTGTTGTGAATACAACTTTATGGTTGATGATTAATTTGTTTGTTGAAAATTCAACGATTTGCTTGTAAGTTCATATTTTTAGGTTAAAAATTGAACTGTTTGGTTAAAAATTCCACAGTTTTTTCTAGCTACATCTTCTTGGCTTGAAAATTCAATACTTCAATTGCAATGTTTTTTCTTTCTTGAATAGCAAAATTTTTTTTCGTTAAAAATTCTACACTTTTGTTAAACATTCGTCTTTTTGGTATTGAAACTTATCTATTTTTTTTTAAACTTCCATCCTTTTTGGATAAAATTGCAACTGTCTGGCTGAAAATGATCCTGTTCTGGTTGTAATTGGACGGTTTTGTTGAAAATTTACACTTTTGGAATGAAAATTCAACTGTTATTTTTTGTTGAAAGTCGAACTACTATCTTGAAAATTTTTGGATGTTGTTGAAGATTCATACCTTTAGTTGAAAATTCATCTCTTTGGTTGAAAATACGGCTTTTCACTTCAAAATTCAAAAATTTAATTGACATTTTTCCGTTGAAAATTCAAATCTTTTATTGTACGTTCTTATTCTCGGTTTAAAAATGTTTCACTTTTAGTAGAAATTTCATCTTTCTTGGTTAAAAATGAAACTGCCTAGTTAAAAATTATCATGTTGCCGTTGAAAATGAATGTTTTTGTTACAAGTTTCATTTTTCGTAGGAAATTTATCTTTTCGAGTTGAAAATTCAACTATTTGTTTAAACATTTGTGTCTGGTTGAAAATTCTTTAGGTTTCCTAGAAAAATAATGTTTTTAGTTAAAAATGCAACTTTTCGGTTGAAAATTGAATAAATTTTTTGAAAATTCACTTTTTTTCTTCAAGATTTTATAATTTCAGATGATTAAATGAATAAAAAATAAAAAATTTTATTAATTAAATTTATTATTATCATCAGTATTTAATTAAGTTCATCTCTTTGGTTAAAAATTCAACTGAGTGGTTGAAAATTTGCTTGAAAATGGATGCAGTTTGAAGAAAATTCGTCTTGTTTGTTAGAAAATTAATCTTCTCGGTTGAAAAATAAAAAATATAATCCTTTGCTTTAGTTATGTTTTGTCAATGAGTAAAGTAATCTGCTAGTATTGATAGACAGCTTATATTATTTATTGATATGTGTTGCAACAACATTACTGTATACTTGAAATTAAAGCATTTTTGTTTATCTAATATTATCTCTGGAGATGTTCCACTTATCTAAAAAATTTGTTAAGCGCCGTAATATCGACGTCATTAGAAAAACCGGCAGCTGTCAATTATTTATTAATAATATATTATTAGTTTCATCTTATTTTCTTTTAAACTCATTATGAATTTCATTTATATTTACTTTCACGATAAATATCAAATCTGGAAACCAATCTAATTACTTTCAATGCTCGCATTACTCAAAATGAACCAACTGTAGTACAATTTTGTTTCAGCAAGTTTTGACGCTGTTTCTCCCCGAATGAAAGTTTTTTTTTTCTGTGACATCCTGAGTAAAAATATTTCGTCTTGGCTGAGTCTTCGTCCAAGACATATCCAAGGCATAGCCAAGACGTTTTTGTAAGTCTCGCCCCTGGCCGCGAGCGAGACTTAATTTTTCGTCTTCAAGTCGAAATTTTTCGTCTACAAGCCGAACTCAAGGATACCGACAACAAAAGGCTCCCAAGAGCTCCGACGGTCATCACTAATCCACTTTAAATTCTACAGAATGTCTATATTATTTATCTTCATGGCATTTATTTTTTATGTATTAATTTTTTTTTTAACTGCAATAATTATGTTCTTTGGATGGCAAATCTAAAACTGTTATCCATTTTTTCCGAATTTTGAATTAGCAAATCACTTATTACAAAAGTACAAGTTTCATTGGTTGTAAAATTTTAATCTTTAACAGATGTCAACTGTTTGGTCCCAGGCAGCCCATAGTTTATAGAGGTCAGATTATAATGGACAATAAAATTCACAAACTTAAACTTTTGTACTTTTGACCCTGAAAAATATTAAAACCATAAATTGGTAATATAATTTTCTTTAGAAAAATTCTGTTTATTTCTCAAGAGCTGAACTTCTCGTCTTAAGACAAGTCCACCTTGACTTGTCATCAAAACCCGTCGTAAACCTTAGTCATAAACTCAAGATTTGCATCTTCGAATCCTAAGTCTCGCCCCTGGCCGCCAGAGAGACATAGCCGTCTTGGAGACGAACTCAAGACGAGCCAAGTCGAACCCAAGACGAAATATTTTTACTTGGGATGAAGAATGATTTTAGGCATTAAAAAGATGGCACAACCAACAAATGTTTCTCAAAATTAAAGGAAAATATACTTTGAATAAAAGAAATTTCTGCATTTCTATGCGGTCATTTTTATAAAAGTATGGGGGTTTTCTGAACAAATGAAAAATATGTTCGCGAGCACGGCTTGAAGGATTTTGATGCCCAAAAAATATGCTAAAGGATGTAACAGTAGAGTGTCAGAAAAAAATTATGGAATGAAAAAAAATCGGTAACACAAGTCTTCAAAAGGTTTTCAATTTTATTATGGGATGTACCTGAGATAGAACCGCTATTTTTTACCAGAAATATCTTCGACTCACTATTTATATATAAAGAAAAAAAATCTCTTATCAAAGAAAATTCAGTTCAATCGAAGAAGTGATCGTCGTGAATACGTCCTATAAAACATTTCTTTAATACAAAGTAATGGTTTCATCTAACCTAAAAGTATGAAATTTCGATTGCAAATTATAATTTATTTCAGTCCGTGAAATATTAACTAAGCGAAGTAGTGCTGTTATTTTTAAAAGAAATAAGAGAATCTGCAAAGAAGCGTATTTTGAATTTTACTAAATATTTCTTGAAAAAAGAGAAATAACATTTTAATATAAGTCGTTCTGTGATCCTAATTGATCCTAATTATTCATAAAACCAAGTTCTTCATTTGAAGAAAAGAGAGAATGACTCTTTGCGATGATATTTTGCAAATTGACAACAATTAGGGATTATTTAAACGATTTTCATAATCAAATCCAAAGTTAGACTAATTTTCAATGAATAAGGTAAATTTTACAAGCAGTCAACTAAAAGTATCACTCCGATGATTCTTTGATATAATACTTTGCAACAATTATTAATTATTTGAACAATTTTTATAAAGAAATGAATATTTTTACTATTTTTTAATGAATAGGCTTAATTTTTTCAAGGATTCAACTAAAAATGTTATGCTAATGACATTTTGATATCACACTTCGCAAATTGGCAATGATTTTTTAATATTTGAATCATTTTTATTAACAATAAATAAATAGCTTGACTATTTTTTATTGAACAGGTGCAATTTCTTCAAGGAATCAACTTAAAATGTCGTGCTAATGACTCTTCCCTATGATGCTTTACTAATTGACAACATGTTGTGATTGTTTAAACAATTTCCATTTGAAAATTGCATATTTAGATAAATTTTGAATGAGGGGAATGAACTCCACCCCTTCTTTTAAAAGTAAATTTTGTCTTCGATTTCATTTGATAAACTCCTTCTTCCAGTTTTTGAATGACCCCTGAATAGGTGGAATTCTTTTTCATAGAATCAACTAGAAATGTCTTGCCGATTATTCTTTGTTATGATACATTGCAAATGGGCAATAGTTTTCACCTGTTTGGATAATTTTTATGAACAAATGTATAGTTTAAATATTTATCAATGAATAGACTCAAGTTTTTTTACAGAATCAATGAAAAACGCCTTGCCAATGACTCTTTACTGATACTTTGGAAACTGAAAACAATTTGTACTTATTTAAACAATTGCTATAACTTTTAGTTTATTTCGTGAAGGAAATTTAGCTGATTCATCAAATGATAGTCTGACTGTGTATTAGCTCATAAAAAATGGTTTGAATAATTACAAATTGTTGTAAATTTTCAAGGTACTACTGCAAACAGCCATTGGAAAGAGACCTTGATTGGATTCCGTGAAAAATTTGAGCCTGTTAATTGAAATATCGCAAAATTCTTTATTTGTTTGTAAAAATGGTTCAAACAATCGCCAGGTCGCGTCTACCATAACGGTGGAGTGATTTTAATAATAATATTTTATGTTGTCTTAACTTTTCATCCTTTATCTATACCGTTTTCTGCTTACCATTTTTTTCTGTATTTGACTTTGAATTTATGGTTTAGGTTAAATTTTTGCAAGTTGGCCACTAAACATCTCCTCTCCTAAACCCTAAAAACGATTTCAGATGTTTAGCAGTCAAGTTGCAAAAATTTAACCTAAACCAAAAATTCAAAGTCAAACAAAAAAAATGGTAAGCAGAAAATTAAAAAATTTGGATTTCGACTATGCTGGACCAATATTACTACAATGTTAGATACATCGTTTTTTTGACTTCTTATAATTTTTTTGTGTGGCTGTGCAATCCATGCAAATTTGCACAGCAGTAGTGCGTGTTCCAAGACAGACTTCATAAGAAATCAGTCAAAATATGTTTCTGTTCGATAGATTAATAAAAAAATGTTCACATAATTTACCCAAATACAATACTTATTTATTTTAAAAAAATGCATTTATTTCAATTCACAGTTTCGCCTTAAAAGTTACATTATTAAATTCCTTTCTATTCTTTCTTTGACATTTCTCCACTTTTTGATTCCTTCCAATACGCTTCCATTAAATTTTTCTGAGTGGATTAAAACGACTAGCTTTTGTGTCTTCAAAGTGACATTATTCTCTTTCTTTCTATTCTTTCTGTTGCATTGCTCCATTTTTTAATTCCTTCCAATACACATCCATTAAATTTTTTCCAAGTCGATTAAAAGGAATAGGTTTTGCTTTTTTTTCTACTCGTTGCTGGAACTTTTGATGAAGGAAAATTCACGTATTAATGGGAATTCAGATTCTGAATTTTTTTTGAATTCTTCTCTTCTTACCGGGTAGCAGAAGAAACGTCGCGCCGTTTCTTCTGATTTTTCACAGTACCATAAGGTAACACGTCAGGTATAATAGATTAAATATGCAAATAATTCTTTTTTTTTTTATTTGGAAAGAGTGAAATGTAAATACGTTATGTTTGTTCTCGTATTTGTTGGGTTTACGTAGCCTATTTTTAAGTTTCAAAATATTGCTTCTTATTCTTTTAGTAAAGCTGAAAATTTTATACATAATAGCGTTTTTAAAAATTAGAGTTCTCTGTTTGTCACGTCACCCATTTCTATTGCCGTCTTTCAATTGTTACATATATATCGACGTCTCCACTCTATACCGTGCCACGTCTTGTTTAGTCGGTGTACAGCTAAACGCGACGTGGTGCGGTCTTGAATGTAGAAGTCGATATAATCTTTAAAAAATGCATATATATCTTATAGCACTTTATTTTAATGAAAAAAAAACATTTTTTAAATTAGGCAAATAGTATCAAACAAATCCATTGTTTAATTCAAAGAAGGAAATATACCTCATTTTCGAAAATCAAATACATTTTTATCCAAAATTAATGATATTTTGAATTGTGAAAACTAAGCTAAAGACACGGTTTTTTATATTTGCACTTAACTTTGCTCTGCGTAAAGATTAAGAGAGAATTATGCGTGAGAAGAAGAAGAAAATTTATTTTAATTCAAATGATTTGGAATAGGAAATAGTGATAACGCGAATCAAATGCGCTTTACATTATAGATATTGTACTTACCAATAGAATTTACAAACACCACTATGATAAAACACAGGCAACCAAAAGCAGGCCTCATTTTCTTGAAATGATGAAATCCCGGTTAGTAAGAACTCCGTATCAGTGCAAATAATAAATATGCTTGAAAATGTTTCAATATATATACTCGTCGCTTCCTCATTTGTCTCTTGAAATGATAAGGAATCACGCACGTACTTGTTGTATTTTACCATATATTATTTATGTTGAAAATATTCCCCTTTAAGCCTTAAATACACTTAAATAAGATTCGTTTCAAATTCAATTTCTATTTATTCTTCTTCATGCGTCTTGAACGTGAACGAATAAAATTTCATCTTCTTGACAATCATGAGAATTTCCCATACCATGTCACTTGAATTCTGTTTGATCAGACTTTTGATATTCATCATTAGGGTAGAAATGCAGAAGCAGTCAAGCGCCAAATTTTCGAAATCGGGTTTATTAGCTCAAAAAATCAGATCAATTTTAATACACATGCCTGCCAAAGGATTTTTCTAGGGCATCGTTTTTCAAAATTCCCACTAAAAAAGGACAGCTGGAGGGGTTAAGCGCCAATGTGAACTTGATCCCGATCGATCGTCGCGCCTGCGCAGTATCGAGAAATCGCGATCGTAGCAGACGAAAGGCCGCGTGTGTTTGGCTTCTGTTTTTGTGTTTACAGTGAAAGTTTGTGGTTTTTCAAATTTAAATACAATGCCACGTAAGTGTAGAGAGCGAAACATTTCGCGGAGGGACCATGTGAAATCGAAACGACACAGTGGAGAATCTTTTGTATCAACATCAGGGAAGGAAATGCCACAAAAAGAAGTCGTGAATATGGTGTGTAAAGGCTTTTTTTTTATTCTGACATTTTGTTGAAGTTTATTACTTTTTTCAAGCTTGTAGCTATTATTGCTAGTATTTACTTTAATGAATGATGAATGAAAAACATGTTCAAACCTTTTTATATTGTGCTGAAATATTTTACACTGCGGTTAGTCCCAAACGGGCGGAGTGGACTACGGACATGATGGAGTTTATATCTTCCATCCCATCCGAATGCGGTCACTATAACCAAGAAGATGCTTCGGATATGAAGTACCTTTCATAAGGTCTAAAGGTTTCGCTGCTTTTTCGGGAATTTCAAAGAAAATATCGGGACGAACACACTAAAAAAAATCGACCAGTCACTGAAAGGTGGTTCCATTCCATCTTCCACAAAAAATTTAATCTTTTCTTTTGTCGACCGCGAACTGATACCTGCTGCACACGCGATAAACTGCGAGATCAAGAATTGCATGCACCAACTACTGCAGAGAGAAATGTTGCAAAAGAATCGCTAAAAAACACCACGAAGAAGTCGCAAGGTACACTAAACACCTGTGTGCGATTCCTAATACATTTTAATTTATTATTTTAATTTATTAATAAATTTGTTTATTTACAGATTGCATGATGGAGGATTTTACAAACTGGGAACTAGAAAGAGGCCCCACAGGATCAGGTTTCACGAAAGCGAAAAAGAAAGACTTGGTGGAAATGTTGCCTTTTGTGTCGCCTTGGACGCAGCAACAATATATGAAAATTATTCAGGGGCATTAAAATATGCATGACGGTCCATATTCTGATGATGGTTATCGTTTTATAATATTTTTTCTACGATATTATAATAAAAAGTTGAAAAAGAATGTTCCTTGAATATCTTGAATTGATCACATTCTGAAAACCATATATATAATATAAGGAAAATAATAATAATCGCAGTAATTATTGGCATTTAAAGTTGTCCGAGAAGCTTTTCTAACCTCAAAGTAAAAAATCCAGTTTCATTTTTCTCAACCTGACTAATTATTTTTAATTCCTATTGGGTCCCTTCCATTCAGTACTAAATAACCTAAAACACCATTTCTCATTTTTTGGAAGTATGCAACATTATTATTGTTGTCGTCATTTGAAGTTGAAATGTCAGTTTTACGCTATTTCGAAGTCATAATTGGATTTTCAAATTTTTTGAAACTGCATTACTTTTTTAAACAAAAAACTTTTTGGAAATCAATTCGTCCATTGAATATCTAGCATTACAATTTTTAGTTTTTTTTTTTGAACTGCAAATTGACTTCACAATTATTGTTGAAAAATGCTAAAAGTCGATACGGCCCCGAAATCTAACCTCGAAACATGACCTGTTTCATTAATTTTCTCGAAATCGGATAGCTCTTTGTAAGCGAACTTTTTTCAGTTCGATAGAGCATGAAGGTATCTCGAAATAACTTTCTTATTTTTTCCTTAAATGGTTCTGCTGAATTTGCAACATGTTTTTAGTGTCTCCTGAAAAAAGTGAAAAATGGCGCTTGACTCCTTCTGCATTTCTACCCTTCATTTACATATTTGATAAAGTTCTGGAAATTTTTTCAAGTTTGAAGATAATGTTAATCTCCTCAAACCTTCTCAAATTCGTAACATTTTAAAATGATTCAAATTTTTGTAACATTTTTTTTAAATTCAGAAAATTTGTTAAGAAAATCCTTGAAGTCTTCTAGATCCTTTTTTGATGATTTTGAATTTCTTCTGAATTTTTCCAAAATCTTCTCAAATATTATTTGAAAATTAATCATTCAAAATAAAAAATCTCTAAAAATTTTCCCAGAAATCACAAGAGAATTTTTTTTATTCTTTTCAAACCTTTCAAAATTCTTAGAATTTTTCTTTAAAATCTGCTACACTCTTTTTGGAAATCTTAGGAAATTATTGGAAATATTTTGAAATCTTGTTTCGTTTCTTCTTAAAAATAATTTCTTAAGTTATGAAATCATTTGAATATTTACCAGAAATCTTAAGAAAATTTTTTGATTTTTCTGAAATCTTGAAAAATTTGCCGCGTCTAATCGTGCCACAAAATTTGTGGATCTGGAAAAAGCGATGAAGTAGACGTCCCAAAATTCCGGTACAACTAGCCAAACTTTGGAAGAATATTTCATTACTCATCTCAAATTTCGGGACAAAGAGACTCTTCGTTAATAATTCTTAAAAAACTTCATTTTTTCGAAATCTTCAAAAATCTACATTTTGTTGTAAATTTTTTCAAATTTTCTACTTTCAATGCTTTATTCAAAGTTTATGAAAATCAGTCAAAATCAGCATTTAAAAATGTAGATATGTTTCAGAATTACTTGATAAAGTTTGATTTCAAAAACTATCATGATTGTACTGATACATTTTTATTAGACGGAATTTTTGCATTGCACATATTCTTGGTAATTTTTTAATATAACTTTAAATTTCCTAGAACTCTCTGCTGGAATTATGCAAAAAAATTTCTTTGGTAAAGACAAACCTCAGTACCTTAACTATGCTGCAATTGGCTCGATTATTGCACACGACACGAAATTGCTCATGGATTTGACAAGGAGGGTAGTCAATGTGATGAAGATGGAAACTTTGTAGATCAGTGGAGTGAAGTAACTAAAAAAAATATCCTAACAAAGCTGATTGCATTATTGAACAGTATGAAAATTATGCTACTGAAGGTGTCGGATTAAAAGTCATTATAATTCATAAAAAAACGCTTTTTAAATTTAGATTTAGGGGAAATAATTTATAAATACGTGTAACTATAATTAAACTTTTTCAGTTAATATGTTACAATACGCTAATTGAAAGCATTGCATACAGCGAAGGAATCAAAGAATCATATCTGGCGTATTAAGAATGGGTGACGTAAAACGGTTTCGAACACAAATTGCCTGGATTAAAATATTCTCCAAAACAACTTTTCTGGATGAATGCAGCTCAAACTCGGTGTAACAATCACAAGCAAGACGAATTGAAATTCATCATTACAAATCATGTTCATAGTCCTGAAGAATTCAGAAGTCAGGGTGCATTTTCCAACAGGCCAGAATTTCCAAGAGATTTTTAATGCCTTGTGGGGTCCAAAATGAATCCAGCTCATGAGTTCCCAGTGTGGTAAACTTCTTCTCAAAATTGGCGTCATCAAGCCAGTCATATTAGTTTCTAAAAATGTGAGCCGGAAAGATCATTCCGGAGCCTCAGGACATATTGTATGCACTAGTAGCAACTTAAGTTGCTTTCAAAAATGTTTATATCCAAGAAACGGGAATTAAAATAAAACTTAAATTTTAAATAAATTAATGACCATCGAGTGTTTGTAGAGTCTAAGTTTTAATAAATACAAACATAGAACAGTTAACATGTCTCTTTTTCGGTTCAGAAATCCCCTGATCAATTATAGCAACCCCTGTATTTAACGTTCGAAATTGTAATATTAATAAGTTGATGAAGTTTTGAATAAAAGGAATATCAACCCTAATTTCTATAATCTTTAGTATTACAGTTAGAAGTATTTATTTCCTGGAACTAAAAGAACCAAACATAACATCTGCATAGTCATCTAAATTTGTAAAGTTAGTAGTCCAAAGCAATGTCAGACAAGGTTCAGCTAGCTTTCAAGTTTAGCAGATGTTTAACCACGAACTTGAAAATACAGTTATCTCAAACAGATTCAAAAACGTTCAAGTAAAGTCTTCGAAAGACTAAACACACCAAATTCTTCATACAGAATTCATCTTATTCACATAAAAAAAGTAAAATCCATCATCCTGTGCATTATAACAAAATACTATATTCCAAAGAGAATATAACTTTTGTAGCAATTTAAAATTGGTTGGTAAATTTTGCGAGATTGGATGTAGAACCACAGTGTTTATATTATCATCAGATGAAAAATTGCAAGATATTTCCTTGACTATAAAATCAACTATTACATATGTATAAGGACTCAATTAATATTTGTGCATTTCAAGAGGACTGACGGTGAAATTTGCAAAATGTGTAATATATATTTTAAATATTTTTGATGATTTTACTTGAAAACAAGTTAGCTGTGTCTACACAAGATAAGCAAATTCAATAATTTTTTTCTGGTAGTTTCACAAGAAGTAACTATATATTTCATAATGGATTACGGTTTGCTATCCTGAACACAATTTTCAGTGAAAGTAAACAGTTCTATTATGATTTGAAAGTATTTATGTTGTTCAAAATGTATAGATGTTTCCTGCACCGGCAACATTTTCTGTTCTATCAGATGAGATAAGTTTTCCGAAAAGATGTCACCTTTCGACAACTACATATTTTACGTTCTTGTAATGTAGTCTCAAAATGAGATGTATGCATCTAGATTGAGGACACACATTCGTATAATGGAAATTTGAGCTAAAAGAACTTCCAGAGTATTCAGGTTGATTACGATTGTCGAAAATGTTAGTAATCAGTTTCATCTTTTATTTAGAAGAGCCTGGGCAAAATATTGATGTGCAAAAAAATTAAGGCTGCTTAGTATATTAGATAGAGTCAGTTTGATCGTATGAAGACAGCGTAGAGCTGTCGTATCGAGCCAGGTAAGGGCCTGTCAGATACTTTGACTCTGTGACAGAACAAAGTCAAGTTAACAAATGATTAGGCGAAGAATCTCTCGCATCATATGTTGACAAGATGAAACCTGTCGGATTTGTAAATTCAAGTAAAAACGTAATTTTCGGTTCCAGAACTGAGTCTGTCAGAGATCTTTTAAGATCAGTCCAACTATGTATATCTGGAAATGATAGAGTCTATCAAATATGGGAAGGAAAGAAAACCCTATAATTATATAATAGTTTTTCATTGAGTGTACATTTTTCAGTACGAGTCGTAGGCTCGTGCGTAACCGCTAGTCAGAGAGAATTTGGAAAATTTTCAATACCCTGAAAATTTTGAAAATCTTTTTAATTCAGGGTTTCCAAAATTTGCAAAATTTAAAGAATTTCAAAGAATCCTTAATGCATTTTAAATACATGAATTTTTCACTAAGTCTTATAATATTTTAATTCAATTATTTTAATTAATTTTTATTTTAATATTTCAAGCAGGAAAAAATGTAATATATGCATGTAATTCTTTATCGAATTTCAAAGAATTTATTCAAGAAAGTTGAGCTGCTTCATGGGATTTTAAAGATTTTCAAATATTTGAAGGTTTTTCCTCTTTCATTTCTAATGATTTTGAATAATATTGAGGTATTCCGAGGAATTTTCAATTGATTCCAACAGTTTTAGAGGAATTTCAACAAATGTTAAGAATTTCTGACATGTGAGGGCTTTTTGAGACTGGTTTTTCGAAGAATTCATATTAATCTTATGATTAAATATAATTTTTAAAGCTGAAAACTTAGAGATTAGTTGAACATTAATTTTTTCTTGGGGAATTTAAATATTTTTTTGAAAATGCAACATATTTCGACACCAAGTCTTAAAAATTTAAAGCGTTTCATATTAAATTAAATATGGTATCAAGATAAGTAATATTTAAAAGAATTTATTATTCTATTTTTATGAAAAATCACCCTATTTTTTCTCTTTTGAGAGCATATTGGGCTAGGTTACTTTAGAGCAGTGGGGGCACAGACAAAACTATGGTTTTCAAAGATGGGTCATTCATAAGCATCAGCTTGAATAAGTATGAAATTTAGCCACCAAAGATTAGTAGAAAATTAATAAATCGATGAGTTGAGATATTTCCTAATTCACTTGTGGAAAGCAACTTATTGTTTGATGCAAATCAATACATTTACTTAGGTATGTATATAATAATTTGAAAATTTTATAAAAATGGAAAACCTTGAAAATAGTAAAGTTTTATAGAATAAAGCGATGGTGTTACATTTCTAACTCTGTTGAAACAATAAGGTCATATTGTGACATTGTAAACGTGACGCAGCCTATGTACCGCAATATTAAAGCGTTGCCTTCTAACTGTTTGAACAAAGTTCAAATTTTATTCAGGGTCTTCATGTGCTACTTTTTAACTGAGTTCTGTTTTTGATTTTAAACATTATTTTCTTTTGTATATTTTCCTTATTTTCCATATAAAATTGTAATCATCAAGCAAACGTAGTAAAAATTATTTGCAATTTTAATTATTTATAAAAATTATTTATTATTTTAATTGATTTTATAGCTTTTTTCCTCATACAAAACATGATTCAAGTTCTCTCTAAATCAAATAGAGTAAAATTTAACTAATTAGGAGTAAAATTCTACAAGTTCGATCAGCGAAGAGTAAGCCAGCAAATATTAGTAAAAAATGCATAATTTGATTAGTCGAGATATCTCTTAATTCAATAGTGAAAAGCAGTGACTTATAATAATCAAATATTTCAATATGAATTATCTGAAACAACGCTACTAAAGGCTGGTGACCTTCTCATTATATAACACCAACCAATTGCGACTCTCTCGGTTCCATTTTTTGCTCCCCCCCCCCCCCCGTAACTGACGTTTGGCGAGACTGACGTTACAATTAGACTCTCCACCGTACGACGAATCACTGCTCAATTTGGAAATGATTTGGTCTCGCAAAATAAGTTTCGCGCATAAAGATCTCAAGGTAAGAGAATTGCGAGAATCTATGCACGTAAGGAAGCTAGATATTATATGTGTACCTGAGACAAAAGAAAAAGGGATGCGAAAGTAGAAATATAGAACATGGGGTGTTGAAACGCGGTTTTGAAATATGGTCAGCAGTAGATAGTGAATCACATCGTAGTCAAGGGGTCCGTTTGATTCTGAATAAAAAAAGCAAAACAGCATCTCAGAGATCATAATTTTGTATCTCCCAGATTGTTGTGGGCTAGAATGAAGGTAGGAATCAGAAGATTATTCATCATAGCGCGCTACGCCCCAGTTGATAGTGATGTGGCAGAAGTCAAAGGCGCCTTCTAGGATACTTTAAATGATACAATAAGTGTTTGCTATCACGGTGAAGAAATAATTCTGCTAGGAGATATGGACGGATGGATCGGCGTCCAAAGTCAGGGCACAGATACAGAAAGGGTGCTAGGTAAGTTTGGGGATCCAAGAAAGAATTATAACGGGGAAAGATTAGTTAGCTTATGCGTAGGAAAGGGCCTATTTATTACAAATACTTGGTTTCTATATAAAATGATCCACATGTACACCTGGTGTGAAGGAAATAACCACAGTATAATTGACTTCGTTATTGCGGATGAAAGACTAAGAGAAATAGTAAAAGATACAAGAGTCATGAGTGGTTCTGAATGCAATAATGATCATTACCTTCTAGTCTCCAAAATAAACTTAGGGCGGGGATGGAGAAGAAAGAGAACCAAAAAAATGAAACAAACGCGAATGAAGATTGAAAATGTACAGAAACCGGAAGTGTGAATATATTTCCAGAATAAGATGAATAAACGCATAGATAGGGCAACTCGGGAGGCGCTTAAAAGCAATAAAGATATAGATAGCGCTTGGACTATCTTACGGGATATCATTTTTAAAACTGTGACCGAAGTGTGTGGTACGGCAATTGTAGGAAGAAAGGCTGGTGATGCGTGGTGGAATGATGAAATTCAGGCAGCCGGAAAAGAAAAGAAAGAAGCGTATCTAAGAAAGTTAAACATCACAAACCTTAGCAGTGAGGAGAGAAATATACTTGAAAATGATTACAGAGACAAAAAGAGGAAAGTTAAACGACTAGTCAAGGAAAGTAAATATAAAATCAGAACAGTAGAAGGGAAGAAAATACAAAACGACTTTGAAGGAAGCAAGAAACCGATATACAAATCTAACCAGGAAAGTAAAAATACAGAGTTTGTCAGCATGAGAAACAGCAAAGGCGAAATGCTACATGATACAGACGGAATAATAGACGCTTTAAAATACTCTCTTGAAGAATTATTAGGGGATGAAGCTATAGAGCACCAGAATTGTGCATTTGTTGACCTAGAAAAAGTGTTTAACAAGGCTGATAGAAATAAACTTTGGGAGGTCCGAAAGGAGTGCGGAGTCAATGAATAGCTTCTACAAGCAATATAAATAATATATGCAGGTAGCAAAGCGACCGTAAGGGTTAATGGGAAACTGAGTGACTGGGTCGATATTATGCATGCTGTTAAACAAAGATGCGTTATGTCCTCATGGCTATTTATCATATTTATGTACAAGTATCTAAGAATGGCCCTCTTCGATGATGAAGGTGTAGATCTCGAGACAGTGAGGGTACGTGAGTTAGCTTTCGCAGATGATAAGGTTTTTATGGCAGAATCAATCAAGGACTTGCAAAGAATATAGAGTAAACTGAATATAAGAATGAAGAACATGGGCCTCAAAATTAACGTAAACAAAACAAAAATCATAGTCTTTGGAGGAGCAGGTGAGAAAGAAATGTGCAACATTGTCCGTAATTATGAGAGAATAGAAAAAGTTAAATAAGTGAGTATATATGTGGGTAGCCTATTCACTAGTGACAGAAAGATAGATGGGGAGTTAGATAGGCGCATAAATGAGGGTAAGAAGGTTATCGGTAGAGCCGGGTCGATTATCAGAAGTGAAAATATATCAAAAAAAGCTAAAATGGCAATACATAATTCTATATTCGTACCGACTGTACTATACGGTAGCGAGACATGGACCTGTCAAGAACAGGACAGGAGTAAAATGAACGCGAATGGCATGAAACCTCTGCGCATAATATGCGGTAAAACACTGATGGGCAAAGTCCGAAACAAGATAATCCTCAAATAATGTGGTACAGAAGAGACACTAGTTGACATATTGGAAGGAAATCAGTTGAGATGGTTCGGAAATGTTGAAAGAATGAAAGATGAACGACTGACCAAACAAGTGTATGAAGGTCAAGTGAATGGCAGTATGCCCAGAGGCAGACCGAGGAAAGAATGGTTAGAATGTGTGAATGAGACCTTAATCCGAAAAGGCATGAGAAACCACAAAAACACGAGAGCTTGCATGAAAAAATGCATGGATGTGAAGGAAGCTACACAAGTATACCAAGACAAAAAAGTGTGCCGACAAATAGTTTATAAAAAGAGTTTCAGAGTGAATGACGCCTAAAAAGAAGACCTTGGACAATTATTTTATTATTATACCATTAAGCCATTTCCCTTTCGGGGTAGGCGTGACTTGTTCGGTTGGAAATTAGTGGTGTGTATATGGGTATATAGGTATAGAGTAGATAGGTAGGGGCTAAATAGGTATATAGGTGTATAGTTAGGTATATAGGTATAAGGTATATAGGTGTTATTATTATTATTATTATTATCGATTAGCGATTCGAACTCGAAAGTTCATCGCCTCATCTACCCGAAACCGCCACACATCTCTATCCTGTGCGACCTCCATCCAGTTTAAGTAATCATGTCCTAGTTCTTTTAGATCATCCCTTACATTTTTCTCCCATCTGATTCTCGGTCTGCCTAAAGGTCTCTTACCAATCGGTTTCCCTCTTAAAACTTGCGCCACTGTTCTTTCATTGCCCATTCTTGCTACATGCCCTGCCCATCTTAATTTACGCGCTTTCATTACTCTATTAATATTTGCTGACCCGTAGAGAGCGTGCAGCTCATCATTATGCAGTTTCCTCCATTCACCAGTCTCTTCGTCCCTCTTTGGACCATAGATTTTTCTAAGTACTTTATTTTCAAAAACTCTAAACCTATTCTCCTCTCCTTTCGTCAGCGCCCACGTTTCACACCCGCACATAACGACCGGCATTATTATTGTTTTGTGAATTCTTACTTTGATGTTTCTAGATAGCAATCGCGATTTTAGTAGTGTGTTTGCTGCATAGTAGCACCCATTGCCAGCATGCAGCCGTGCGTTGATTTCCGTTTTAATATTATTTTTGCTAGTTATAATAGCCCCGAGGTATTTAAATTCGTTAACCCTTTCGAATTTCATATTTCCGGCCATAAGATCCCCGCCTACATTACTTTCTTCGGATCTGACGACGGTCATATATTTTGTCTTTGATTCGCTATCTTCCAAACTAATATCTTTGGCTTTTGTGATCAAGATCTCTGCGTTTTTAGCTACGGTTTCTTTATCATCCCCTAGTAAGTCGAGATCATCCGCATACCCAAGAATTTATATTATCCCATTGAGGGTTGCACCGGTCGGATTCGCTTGTACTTTTCTGACCACGTATTCTAAAACTAAGTTGAAAAGGACGCACGAAAGTGCATCGCCCTGTTTCAGGCCATCGCGGATCGAAAACTCTTCCGATAAACTTCCGTTTGCACGTATTCTACCCCTACTGCCGCTTAAGCAAATTTCGATAAGTCTAACTAATTTTCTTGGTACACCCAAGAACTCTAGGATCCAGTACATTCGTTCGCGTATAATAGAGTCGTAAGCTTTTTTGAAATCGGCAAATAGCTGATGCACTACTTCATTAAATTTCCATTTCTTTTCTAACAGTTGTCTAATTGTAAACATTTGATCGCTTGTAGATCGGTTTCGGCAAAATCCACACTGGTAATCCTCAATGATTTCCTCGGCAAAAGGAGTTAGTCTACTTAAGATTACGTTGGACAGGATCTTATAACATGAAGGCACAAGTGAAATTCCCCGATAATTGTTACAATTCGTTTTATCGCCTTTTTTAAAGATAGGAATAATAATAGAGGTATTCCATTCCTCCGGCATGCGTTCTGTTTTCCAAACGGCGCGTATTAATTTACAAATTTGCCTTGTGAGGCAAGGGCCTCCATTTTTTATCAGTTCTGACGGTAGGTCGTCGATGCCCGCGGCTTTGTTATTTTTCAACTTCTTTATGGCCATTTCTATTTATATATCAGTAGGATCATCAATTAATAGATCAACAGTGTGGATTTCACCGAGATTACCTTCAACGGGGGCTTCGCGTACATTTAATAACTTATCGAAATAGTTTTCCATAAATTCAGTCTCTCTGTCGCATCGGCTACTAGATTGCCATTTTCGTCCCTCATTACTTCCGTTCTACTTTGAAAGATTTTCCTTATAAAATTGATTCCCCTGTACATTTCACGCGGGTTATTTTGTTTATTATGCGTTTCTATTGCTAGTATTTTATTCTTTTCGCACTCCCTTTTCTTGGATCTATAAAGCCTATTTGTACTTTTACTAATCTCGAGATACTTCTTATGTGTTTGATCGCACTTATTTTGTAAACTATTTTGTTTGAGTTTGGCCTTCCGACGTTTTTCAAACCAAAGTTTGCACTCTTCGTCAAACCATGGTTTGCTTTTGGTTACTTTCTTTAAACCTATAGTAAGTTTCGCGGCTGCCTTTATCGCCTTTTTCATATTGCTCCACAGGGTTTCCGAGTCCTCCACGTAATTATCGTTATCGTCTCTCTGTTCTTGGAGACGTCGAAACTATTAGAGATCTCAACTTGATAATTTAATATTTCTGTTGGTGTTTTAAACTTATCTATATTGAAACGAACTGTTGGCTCTGTGCGGCTTCTTTTGTTACTTAACGCTAGCCTAGATCTTAGTTTTACCATCACGAGAAAGTGGTCTGAATTTAAATCCGCTCCCCTGCACGATCTTATGTCGAGAATATTTGTATGACGTCTTCTGTGAATTAGAACGTGATCAATCTGATTGCGAGTGTTACCATCTGGTGATGTCCAGGTGGCCTTATGTATATTTTTATGCTTGCAAAATGTGCTTTTGACAACGAGGTTCTTTGAAGCTGCAAAGTTTATTACTCTAGTCCCATTATCATTACTGACGTCATGCAAACTTTCCGACCCTATTGTAGGCCTATACATTGGTTCTTTTCCAATTTTCGCGTTGAAATCTCCCAATAATATTTTTGCGTCATACGTTGAGAACTTGTCAAAAACCTGTTCGATTGTTTGGAAAAAAGATCCTTAGTATCTTCGTCTTTGTCCTCGGTGGGGCAGTGCACGTTGATCCGCACCTGTTTGCTGAAATTACCCTTTGGTACAATATATGATAACTGATCGTTAGTGAATTGAATTTCGATAACCGCTTGCGAAATTCGTTTATTAATGAGAAAACCGGTTCCCAGTCTGAACCCCTTAGCTCCCCCATAGTGAAAAGTATATTCATCATTAGAAATTGACGCGAAATCGCCCGGCCAGCAGGTTTCTTGAAGTGCTATTAAGTCAGTATCGTATTTGATTGCTATCTCAATGAGTTCGCTAGATCCGCCAGTATTTAGATTACACGCGTTCAGAGTTCCCGCCCTTAGATATTTTACGGTAGTTTTTTGTTGTTGCAAGTTAGCCATGGTAGTTTCGTGGAAATCCGCACGTTAGGATTCTATTCCGATCGTAGGTGAGTCCACCGTCCCAGAAGTGATAACCTCCATACCTCTCTGGGTCTAAGTATGGGAGCTTTCCGACTTTGACAAGGACCGTGTCAACTTGTCGTCAGACACATTACAGTTTCATCCTCGTATCCTAACATCCCCCTGCAAGGCAGCGCGCCTACTAGCATCAATACCCCTCTGGCCCTGTGCAGGCGAATCATTCCACACATCCTTTGCGGGCAGTGTCATCGCTGCGGTGTCCAATGGGGTAGCAGGATTTTTTCCTTACAAGATTTTTAGTTTTGGTTCCGGTATAGTTTCTAGGTGGATACACGCTGCACCTCGGCTTGCCAGAACCCACCCATTGCGTATGAACGCGAATGGGTGAGTCCTCCCAAGCCATGGTTGTCGTGTACCTATTTTCTACCAGTGCTGAGTTCACCACACACACGACTGGTTCCTATCGGCTGTCCGCGACTGCTTATTCTTGTATTCGCAGCTAACCTTAGGGACTGTTCAGCCTCACGGGCCGTTCCTCTATCCGCAACCTGAGGACGCGCTACGTAGTGGTGACAGGAAACCCACCGAGCAGGGTATATAGGTGTTAGGTATAGATATTTTAGATTGATCTGGAATTCTCGTGTTATTTATTTAAATGACACGTTTATTCCGCAACACTGCTCCGACCCAGGTTGCTGATCAATCTCTCTAGCGATCACCCCAAGTGAAGAGCCTCACAAAATTGCTATGTATGGTTCCCCACTTGGGCCCATTAGTTTCCAAGGTCTTTGTTTCAGGCGTCATTCATTCTATTGTCACTCTGTTTATAAACTATTTGTCGCCACACTTTTCTGTCCTGGCATACTACTCTAGCTTCCTTCACGTCCATGCATTTTTTCATGCAGGCTCTTGTGTTTCTATGGCTTCTTATGTCTCTACGGACCATTCTTTCGGCGATCTACCTCTGGGCATTCTACCATTTACTTTGCCTTTATACACTTGTTTGGTCAGTCGTTCAGCTTTCATTCTTTCAATATGTCCGAACCATCTTAACTGATTTCTTTCCAATGTGTCAACTATTGTCTCTTTTGCACCCCATTCGTTGAGGATTGCCTCGTTTCGGACTTTGTCCATCAGTGTTTTCCCGCATATTATGCGCAGAGGTTTCATGCCGATCGCGTTAATTTTACTCCTGTCCTTTTCTTGACAGGTCCATGTCTCGCTATCGTATAGTACAGTCGGTACGAATATAGAATTATGTATGGCCATTTTAGCTTTTTTTGATATGTTTTTATTTGTGAGAATGGACCCTGCTCTACCGATTACCTGTTTACCTTTATTTATACGCCTATCTAACTCCCCATCTATTTTTCCGTCGCTAGTGAATAGACTACCTAGATATACCTACTTGTCAACTTGTTCTAATCTCTCATCATTTAGGACAATGTTGCACATTGTTTTCTCAGTTTTTCCCTCAAACACCATGATTTTCATTTTATCTACGTTAATTTTGAGTCCCATGTCCTTCATGCTTGTATTCAGTTTATTCAACATTCTTTACAAGTCCTCGCCTGATTCTGCCATAACAATCTTGTCATCTGCGAAAGCTAACCCACGTACCTTGACTGTTTGGAGATCTACACCTTCTTCGTCGAAGAGTGCAGTTCTTAGACACTTATCCATGAATATGATAAATAGCCACGAGGACATAACGCATCCTTGTTTTACGCCTTGCATAATATGGAACCAGTCACTCAGTTTCCCATTTACCCTTACGCTCGCTTTACTACCTTTATATATTGTTTTTATTGCTTGCAGGAGCCCTCCATTTACTCCGTACTCTTTAAGGACTTCCCAAAGTTTACTTCTATTTACCTTGTCAAATGCTTTTTCTAGGTCAATAAATGCACAGAAAACTTTCTTTCCTACTCTCAAGTTTTTTTCTGTGATCTGACTTAGGCTAAATATCTGATCTGTGCATGATCTTCCTGGCATAAAACCACTTTGGTCTTCCCATATCTTTTCTTCTGTGATTTCCATTACCCTACGAATAAGTATTTTTGAGTATATTTTACTTACGGTACTTAGTAGACTGATACCTCTGTAATTGCTGCAGTTGCTTTTGTCTCCTTTTGTTTTGTATATTGGTACGATAATCGCTTTTCTCCAATCGTCTGGGACTTCTCCCGTCTCGATACATAAATTTATCAATTCGCACAACCTGTGAGGTATGTATTCGCCACCGTATTTAAGCATTTCAGCGCTAAAACTGTCTACACCAGCAGCCTTACCGTTTTTCAAGTTCTTTATTATGTCTTTGACCTCAGTGACACATACCTTCTCAATTGGCGTTTCTAATGTATTGTGTTCTATGTCGCAGTTTTGTGGTCCTATATCTTCACCTCCTAATAGTTCTTTAAAAGAGTCTTTTAAAGCGTCTACTATCCCGTCGATATCATATAGCATTTCACCTTTGCTGTTTCTCATGCTGGGAAACTCTGTACTTTTACTTTCCTTCAACTGTTTATATAATAGTTTCATAATTTCTTCAAAGCTGTTTTGTATTTTCCTCTCTTCTTCTGTTCTGATTTTCTCGTTACTCTCTTTGACTAGTCGTTTAATTTTCCTCTTTTTGTGTCTGTAATCATTTTCAAGTCTATTTCTCTGCTCATCGCTAAGACCTGTAATGTGCAACTTTCTTTCGTGCGCTTCTTTCTTTTCTTTTTGGGCTGCCTCAATTTCATCATTCCACTATGCATCACCAGATTTTCTTCCTACAACCGCCGTGCCACATACTTCGGTCGCAGTTTCAACGATGATATCCCGTAGCAAAGTCCACATGCCCTCTATATCTTTATTGTTTGATAGCCCCTTCCAAACTGTCTCATCCATACGTTCGTTTAACCTATTTTGAAAGGCTATTCGCGCTTCCGGTTTCTGTAAATTTTCAATCTTTATTCGCGTTTGTTTTGTTTTTTTTTGTTCTCTTTTTTCTCCATCCCCGCCCTAAATTTATTTTGGATACTAAGAGGTAATGATCAGTATTGCATTCGGAACCCCTCATGACTCTTGTATCTTTAACTAGTTCTCTTAGTCTTTCATCCGCAATAACAAAGTCAATTATACTGTGGCTATTTCCTTTACGCCACGTGTACATGTGGATCATTTTATGTCTAAACCAAGTATTTGTAATAAATAGGCCCTTTTCTAAGCATAATCTAACTAATTTTTCCCCGTGATAATTTTTTCTTGTTGAATTCCCAAATTTACCTAGCACCCTTTCTGTCTCTGTATCCTGACGTTGGACACCGACCCATCCGTTCATATCTCCTAGCAGAATTATTCTTTCACCTTGATCGCAAATACTTATTGTATCATTTAAAGTGTCCCAGAACGCATCTTTGACTTCTCTCGGGTCACTATCAACTGGGGCGTAGCACGCTATGATAAATAATCTTCTGATTCCAACCTTCATTCTAACCCACAGTAATCTGGGCGATACATATCCTTGATCTTTAAGATGCTGTCTTGCTTTTTCATTCATAATTAAACTGACCCCTTGACTACGAGTTGATTCACTGTCTACTCCTGACCATATTTCGAAACCGCCTTTCAACACTCCATTTTCTATGTTTTTACTTTCGCAACCCTTTTTCTTCGTCTCAGGTACACATAAAATATCTAGTTTCCTTGCATGCATAGTTTCTCGTAGTTCTCTTACTTTAAGATCATTTACTCCTCTGGCATTCCAAACACCCAGTCTCCATTCATCGCCTGAAACTCGACCTTTACGTTTACCGTGTGTATGCATTTCGTCATTCAAAGTTTCAGTCCTTTCCGAGGCTACTTTATTGTTTGTATTATTCATGTTTAGATTGTACACCCAACTATCACCTTTATGCGCGAAATTTGTTTTGTGAGCCGAAATCATGTCCAATTTAAGTGATTATTCGTCGTACGGTGGAGAGTCTAGTTGTAACGTCAGTCCCACCAAAACTTCTGTTACCGGGATGGGGGGGGGCGGTGAGGACAGAGAAAGGGAACCGAGAGTCTCAATTGGTTGGTGATTTATGGTGAGAAGGTTACCAGCCTTCAGCAGCGTTGTATGAGATAGGGGTTATTATGTGCTCATCTCATAATTGAACTGCAAATTTTGATTTCTAAAAATGTTTGAAGATATTGTACTTCAGCAAAAATTAATATAAATTGGTATAAAAGAAAAACTTATCTTTGAAAAAAAGGTTTCGAGCTCTTCTATTTTCTGTTCACTTTTCAGATTACACTTGAGTTACGCGGTATAATTAAATTGAAAAACTATACGCGGTTAAAAAAAATATTGTATGAAATTTTTGTACAAAGATACACAGTTTAAAGGAAAAATCATCAAAATTGTAGAATTTTATATTTGGTTTCTTTCGCAATTTGAGAAACACGTCCTACTTCTTCAAAAACTGACCCAAGACTAATTTTGTTTTCTTTAGAGGGACAAAGAGATGCCATGTGTAACAGGTTCGCTTCAAATTTCGTCGCCTTTCGGATTTAAGTGTTCGAAAAATTGAGTGTTTGAAAAATATTCTCATATTCTCTCGATAACGTAAAAAATCTCTGAAATACTGTGTAGTTCTCGCTTTATGAAATTCTTTGGAAAAAAACACACATTTAGACATTGTTATAAGAATTCAGTGAAAATCATCAAAATTAATCCCTGGAAAAAGCCCTAAGACGTCAGAAATTCTCAGAAAAACAATTTTTCGAAGTGCTGTTGAAACTATTAAAACCAGATGAAAATTTTCCCAATTTATCCCTCGAAGCTCTCATTATAGTATTTTTAAAGTTTACCCCCCCCCCCCCCTTCAGAAAAATTTCAAAAAAATTTTCAATTTTTAAATATAGAAAGATTTTAGCAATTTTCGTGATTTTCAAAATTTTCAAAATTTCTAAAATTTTAAAGATTTTTAAAATTATCAAAATTTCCAAGATTTCAAGAATTAAACAAAATTTTTAATAAAAATTTTGAAAATCTCGAAGATTTTGAAAGTTTCGAAGATTTTGACAATCTCAATTTTGAAAATTTCTTAATTGTTTGCAAATTTGGAAAAATTGTGAATTGTTTGAAATTTTTTTTTTTAATTCTTCTAAAATATTTTTAATTTTGAAAATTTTTTAAATTCTGGAAATTTTGAAATTCTTCGAAGTTTCTGAAATTTTTTGAAATTACAAAAATGGTTGAAATTTTGCAACTTTGGAAAACCCAGAATTGAAAAGATTTTCAAAATTTTCAGGATATTGAAAATTTTCCAAATTCTCTCCGACTAGCGGTTACGCACGTGCCTACGACCCGTACTGAAAAATTGACACTCAATGAAAAAGTTCATTGATAAGATATTGTAATAATTGTATATTTTCTCATAATCCTGTTCCCTCGAGGGCTAATTAGCTATCTGGACTCTTGGAAATAAATGAAAATACAATACAATATGACTGGTTATAATTAAAACAGGATGTTAACTTTCTTGTAATCGGAGATGTGAGGAAAGCGTGTGCAACAACCCTTTCGATTTGCCTAGTTTGAACTATATTTCATAAATACTGCCGGTTACTATGCCCTTTGACCAGTTGAAACTAGTTTTCACGAAAATCAGATTTTTACGACAATACTTCTACGCCTCTCTGTGTAATTATGTGAAATTTGGCAAGCCTTAGTGACAATACGTGAGACAAAAACTAAGGAAGTTGATACAATTTTATTACTTTTTGATTGTCCAAAAGATAATTTATTACCTTGAAAGCTTATTCGCTTTTGAATATATTTTTAGATAAGGGTCAACTCGTGAAAAGAGATAAATAATCGTAGAACCAAGATAGTTTCTATATATATATATAGGATTTATTCATCCATAGATCATTTTACACATTAGAAAACATAAAATATTTGAGATAAATTCTCGTAGCTTTAAGAAAGAAACAGCGCATTCGCTTATACCTAGATCGTCTTATACCTAGATTGCCGGCTTAATATTAACATTTGGTGACGAAATCACAAATAAGAAAACTTATCTTTTATTATATATACAGCTATTTTTTTGAGACTACAGAATTCAACTTCGCGTATTTTTATTCATCTTTTACTTCCGAAATTCTGCTCTTTTTTATTTAGAGTCTTACAAAGTTTGTATCTGAATTCTCAATCGCTTCTAGACAGAGTTTGATCTGTCTCTGCCTTTTTTTCTTTTATTTCAAATTTGCTATCTTATTCCAGAGTCTTTGAAGTCGCGGAATAATCGGATAAGATATCTATATTTGTTGAAGATTCGCCTTTACTGGAATCTTTAACTGTGGGCGATCTTGCCAGTTTACGTACTCGGTGTTGAGAGTGAACTCTCTAGCCTGTTCATCTCTTCTGACAAGATATTTAGATGAAATAATTCTTAGTCAATTGACAATTGCAAAATCTCGTACTAAGAAAAATTATCCCTTCCTAGCGCACAGAAAAATCTTCTAGTGAAGTTTCGCAGGAGGCTAGGAGTCAGTCGATAACCGGGGTCGAGAATAAATTCTCTATCCTGTGTCTGAAATCCTCCGGATCACTCTCGCTCGCTTATACCAAGTTTCATGAAAATCCAATTAATTTTCAATATACATGTAAGGTCTGAGAAGACATTTTTTTGAGTTCTAACGAAATTGAATCTTGCTTCTCCAGTAAAAACTAAAGGCATATCATATAGGCCGCGAATAAACGTCCAGACAATCCGGACCATCCGCACGTATATGTACGTTTATAACACGGAACATAAAAAAAATTATTATGATTTCCAAACCCATACGGAAACTTTGATTTTCCACATCGTTTATTTATTTTAGGTATTTTCTTATGATGTCACAGTATGTAAATTACAAAAAATTCAATAATTTTTATCACAGATTTACTGTTGTTTATGTGATGATGTATAATGACGGGTTACATATTTTTCTTTGTCATTGGTAAGTGAAATCTTAAGGTTTATTTATTCGGGTAGAACAAATTTTTTTTCCAAATTTCCTTGCCGCCCCCAGATTTGTCTAAATACCAAAAAAAATACTAATTCTCTCTTTTTATCATTTTACATACATTCATAGTTGATTCCGAACATCAAAACTGTACGCATCAGTCCAAAGTTAAGTTTTAGCAATCTACTAGAATTTGTTTAAATTGGTATTTCCTAGTTGAATAATGATCTTTTGCAGCCCAAAGTTCGATTGTTAGATAATATATATTTTTTAGACTATAGCTAAAAAGTTGATAATTCTAAAGCACAAGTTTGAGAAAGAGTTTGGATATGTGCAAAATTTTGAAAAACCCGTGAACCTGAGCCCGACGCGAAAACGCGAACGATTAGGCCGACCCTACTCAATGTCACTTTACACACACTCACTTTCGGGGAATTCGTAGATTTTTATGAATTAATAGATTTCCATGAATTCGTAGAATTCGAGGTATTAATTTAAATAAAAAAATGCATAGAATTCAAGGAATTCAGCGAATTCAATGAATCCCAAGAATTCAAGGAATTCAACGAATTGAGAGAATTCAGGGAATTCAGAGAATTCAAGGAATTTAGAAAATTCAAGTAATTCAGAGAATACAAGGAATTCCGAGAATTCAAGGAATTTAGAGGAAATTCAAGGAATTCAGAAAATTCGTGGTATATAGAGAATTCAAGGGCTCCAGAGAATTAGCGAGATTTAGAGCATTCAAGGTATTCAGCGAATTAGAGGAATTTAAGGTGTTCAGCGAATTCAATGAATTTGATGAATTCAGGAAATTTAGAGAATTAGTGGAATTCAGAGAATTCCAGGAATTCAGAGAATTCAAGGAATGCTGAGAATCAAAGGGATTCAAAGAATTCAAAGCATTCAGTGAATTCAATGGATTCAAGGGATTCAGAGAATTCAAGGAATTCAGAGAATTCAAGGAATTCAGACAATTCAAGGAATTCAGAGAATTCAAGGAATTCAGAGAATTCCAGGAATTCAGAGAACACAAGGAATTCTGAGAATTTAAGGGATTTAGAGAATTCAAAGCATTCAGTGAATTCAATGAATTCAAGGGGTTCAGAGAATTCAAGGAATTCAGAGAATTTAAGGAATTCAGATAATCCGAGGAATTGAGAGAATTCGAGGAATTGAGAGAATTCAAGGAATTCAGAGAATTCAAGGCATTCAGAGAATTCAAGGCATTCAGCGAATTCAATGAGTCCCACGAATTCAATGAATCCCACGAATTCAAGGAATTCAGAGAATTCAAGGAATTCAGAGAATTCAAGGAATTTAGAGAATTCAAGGAATTGAGAAAATGCAAGGAATTCAGAGAATTCAAGGAAATTAGAGAATTTAAGGAATTCAGAAAATTCGTAGTGTACAGAGAATTCAAGGAATCCAGAGAATTAGCGAGATATAGATCATTCAAGGTATTCAGCGAATTCAAGGAATTTAAGGTGTTCAGCGAATTCAATGAATTTAATGAATTCAGGGAATTCAGAGAATTAGTGGAATTCAGAGAATTCAAGGAATTTAGAGAATTCAAGGAATTCTGTGAATTTAAGGGATTCAGAGAATTCAAAGCATTTAGTTAATTCAATGAATTCAAGGGATTCAGAGAATTCAAAAAAAATTCAGAGAATTCAAGGAATTCAGAGAATTCAAGGAATTAAGAGAATTTAAGGAATTCAGATAATCCGAGTAATTGAGAGGATTCGAGGAATTGAGAGAATTCAAGGAATTCAGAGAATTCAAGGCATTCAGCGAATTCAAGGAATTTAGAGAATTCAAGGAATTCAGAGAATTCAAAGAATTCAGAAATGTCGTGGTATATAGAGAATTCAAGAAATCCAGAGAATTAACGTGATTTAGAGCATTCAAGGTATTCAACGAATTCAAGGAATTTAAGGTGTTCAGCGAATTCAAGGAATTTAATGAATTCAGGGAATTCAAAGCATTTAGTGAATTCAATGAATTCAAGGGATTCAGAGAATTCAAGGAATTCAGAGCATTCAAGGCATTCAGCAATCTTAAGGCATTCAGAAAATTCAAGACATTCAGCAAATTCAAGGGAGGTAGCGAATTCAAATAATTCCTCGAATTCAAGGTATTCAGTGAATTCAAAGTATTCGTGGAATTTGAAATATTGCTAAAATTTTTGAAATTTTGAGAATTTTAAAAATTTTGAAAAACTTTGAATAATTTTTTTGCACTTCTGAACATTTTTTATTTATTTTAAATTGTTAAATTTTCTGAAATTCTAAAAATTTTGAAATTCTTTCAATTTTTGAAAATCTTAGAAATGTGTATGCAGGATATGTCGGTCAACTCATTTTCATTTATTTTTATTATCCACTGGAACCATGGGATGGCCCTGCTTCTGAAGCACCATCATTACGTTGACGTTTTGCAGGACGTGGACGACTTGACGGAATACGTTGACGATTCGCCACACTACGTTGATAATTTGCCATAAATTCAGGATCCGCAAGACGTTGTTGATTAATTCTCCTATGTGTCCACATTTGAACATCGCCGTCATAGTAATCTACTCGTGCATGAAGATTAATATGCGGCGTAGACTCAGAATAATGCAGTTTTAACATAACGCGTGCATCAGCCGGAGGTCGTTCAGGGCCGAATACACCGGATACACCAAATTCGTAACCTATTTGTATAAAATAGCGACTTTCCGTTAAACGTTCATAGTTCATAATAGGGAGAGTTTTGAGATCTGCCACAAGGGGTTTGTGACCCGACACCAGTACAAAGAAGCGATTTGGTACGCCAGGAGTTAGATCTTGTAGACGAGCAGGTGCAGGATATAGATCTCCATGAAAAGCACCTTCACTCACAATATACATAGTAACGTAGCATCCTTGTCTAAGATGATAATTAACACGTAGAGCATCAGAGATGGTTTTCTGGTCAATCACTGCATCCAGGACTGTAAGAAAAACAGAGACCTCTTATTATTTAAAAAAAAATCCTAATAATAATAATCCTATTTTATATCTACTTTCTAGAATAAATGAAAGCTTTCGCTCACTGGACAAATAACACATAGTAACTAGATACGCAGGAGGAGTAAGAGACCATTCAAAAACTATGTCAGACTACCAGGGGGTGGGTGGTAACAGATTTTGTGACGAAGGGGGAAGTAATTATCTCAGAAAGTGTCATCAGGCACGAGTTACATAAATGTGAACAACGATTTTTTTAAATGCATGAGAAAAATTTAAGCTAGTGATTTTACAGGTAAAGCATCTAAATAAATACTTTATACTCCTTCCCTATTTCCCCTTTTTCCATTTTTTTCCTAAATTCTGTTTTTCCTAATGTTTTTGAGAAAGTTCCCCTTTTTCTCGCTTTTAGGGTTTCCTAGGCCCGAACAGAAACCTAGCCGACATTACCTCGTACCCTGACATACTTTACCCCATACCCTAGCCGAATTTACCCCGTACCCGTACCTTAGGGGGGCAGGGGAAGTAGGGGAAGTGACCTAATTATTGTCTTAATATGCTACGACACCCTTTTTTGTAGGTGCATGGCACCTACTTTTACTAATTTTTTCGCCTAAATTCAAACTGAATAAATAGAACCCAATAAGAAAATCCAACTAGTTTTGGCTGAAAGTAATTTTTTTTAATTGAAAAGTCCACTACATTTTTTTGCTTTCAATTTTATCTCTTTTGGTTGAAAATTCTACTATTTTCTCAAAAACTCATTTTTTGGGGTGGAAAATTAATTTTTTTTTAACTGAAAACATAAGTATTCTATTTTTGGTTGAAGATTGATCATTTTTAGCTGAAAATGCAACTGTTACATTTGAATTGAAAATTAATATTTTTTGGTTAAAAATTCAACTACTTGGTTGAAAGTTAGACTACTTTTTAAAAATTAATTTTATCAGTTGAAGATCCATCTCTTTGGTTGCAAATTGAACTAGTTTCTGGAAAATTCGCTTTTTTTCTAGTTGAAAAATAATTGTTTCAAGTGAAAATTCACCTATTCCATTATTGGTTGAAAATTGATGAATTTTAGTTGAGAATTCAACACTGTCATAGAAAATGTATGTATATGTTGCAAATTTTTTTTTGTTCGAAAATTAACCTTCCTGATTGGAAATCTCACTACTTGTTTGAAGGTTGAACTCCATAGTTGAAAATTAATTTCATCACTTGAAGATCCATTTGTTTGATTTCAAATAAAAATATTTTGATAAAAATGTATGCTTTTCTTATTGAAAACCCATTTTTCAATTGGAAAATTAACTATTTCATTTCTGGCTGAAAATTCAAGCCTTTTCTTAAGAATTCGCCCTTATGGTTTCAAAATTCACATCTTTTTGTACAAATTTGATATTTATTTTTAAAATATGTCACTATTCGGTTAAAAATTATTTTTTTTTCAAATTCAACTATTTTGTTGAAAATAATTAACATTCTTCGGTTGAATTTTACTGTTTAATTTTTAAACTGAAATCTTCCTTGATTGAATTACAACTATTATATTTATCTTTCAGAATTAATATTTTTTATAGAAAGTTAATCTATTTTTTATCAAAATTTAATTATTTTGTGAAAAATTTAACTGTTTTGTTAAAAATTGATATTTTTAGATAGAAAATTCATCCTTTCGAGTTGAAAGTTCTACTGTCTTCTAACAAATTTGTCTTTTGGCTGGAAAATTCATCTTCGTAGATTGAAAACTCAACTATTTCGTGAAAAAGTCAACTATTGGGTTGATAATTTGTCACTTTTTGTTGAAAATTTATCTTTGTACGCTGAACTTCAACTATTTTGTTGAAAATTCATTCTTTTTTTGAAAAATAATTGCTTAAACTGCAAATGGAACTATTCCATTATCGTTCGGTACCTATTTTGACTAATTTTTCATTCAAAATTGAAATAATTTTTGGTTGAAATATCAACTATGATGTATTTCGTTTGGAATTAATATTTTTTCATTAAAAATTCAACCACCAGATTCTGTGTTGAAATTCTTCGTTAAAAATTGTTATTTGTTGTTGAAAATTCATAATTTTAGTTGAATTTCAACTATATAATATTTTGTTAAAAATTCAATTAATTTGCTAGAAATTCAAACATTTTTTATAATAATTTAATTATCATGGAGAAAAATTAAACTGTTTTGTTGAATATACGTCTTTCTGGATAGGAAAGTTGTCCTTTGAGAATGAAAATTTCACAGTCTTCTAACAAATCCGTCTTTTTGGCCTAAAAATTCATTTCTATAGGTTGAAAATTCAACTATTTGGTAAAAATTCAACTCTATTATATAAGATTCGTCAATTTTGCTCGAAAGATCATCCTTTTAGGTTAAAAATCAACTATTTGGTTGCAAATTCAACTATCTTGTTGAAAACTTGTTACTTTCGTTTACAATTTTAACAATTTGGTTGCGAATGCAACTTTTTGGTTAATGATTAATTTGTTTGATGAAAAATCAACTATTTGTTCGAAAGTGGTTTTTCGTAAGTAAAAAATTAAGCGATTTGGCTAAAAATGCCACAGTTTTTTTTTAATTACGTCTTTTTGGCTTGAAAAATCAATACTTCAATTGATATTTTTCTTCTTTCTTAACTAAAAAATTTTTTTTCTGTAAAAAATTTCACACTTTTAATTAATATTCGTCTTTTTGGTATTAAAACTTCACTCTTTCTTCAGAAATTTTATCCTTTTTGGCTAATATTGCAATAGTCTGGTTAAAAATGATCCTGTTTTTGTAGAAAATGAATATTTTTGTTAGGAAATTCATCTGTTTGGCTGGAAGTCGAACTACTATCTTGACAATTCGTTTTTTTTTTTGGTTGAAGATTCATAACTTTAGTTGAAAATTCATCTCTTTGGTTGATTCTTTGGTCTGAAGGTCTTTTTACTTCAAAATTCAAAAATTTAATTGACATTATTTTTCCTTAAAAATTCAACTCTTTTGTTGAACATTCTTCTTCTTGGTTTGAAAATGTATCTCTTTCATTAAAAAGTCCAACTTTCTTAGTCAAAAATGAAACTGCCTTGTTAAAAATTAACCGGCTGTGGTTGAAAATGAACTTTTTTGTTACAATTCCCATTTTTGGTATAAAATTGATCTTTTGCAGTTGAAAATTCTACTATTTGTTTAAAAATTTTTTTCTTTCGTTGAAAATTCGTTAGGTTTGGTACAAAAATAATTTTTCTTGTCAAAAATACAACTGCACGGTCCAAACTTGAATTACTTTTTTAATAATGCACTTTTTGTTGTTGAAGATTAATAATTTCAGTTTGATTTTTGTTTACAAATTAATTTTTAGCTGAAAATTCAACTATCGTATTTTTGGTAGAATATTCGTATTTTTTGATAAGAAATCAATTTTTCTGTTTAAGAAAGCAACTGTTTGGTTAGAAATTAATTCTTTTTCATTAAAATTGTTATTTTTCAGCTGAAAATTTAACTTTTTTCTGGAAAAATCATCTTTTTAGCTTAAACGTTTTACACTTTGGTAAAAAATTCAACTTTTCGTAGAAAATTCTTTTTTTTTTTTAATTAAAATCGTCGCAATAGCTTTGAAAATTTATTCATCACGATAGTCTGAAGGTTGACACCAACAGTTTCTCAATTTATAGAAACAAAATTTCCGTTAACTTAAGGAAACGCAATATCCATGCCATAGGGTGTCTTAAATAAAAATACAATTATTTATTTTAGTCATGTCTTGTCAATGAGTAAAGTAATCTGCTCGTTTTGATAGACAGCTCATATTGATTATTACCGTGTGTTGCAAAAACAATACTGTATACTTGTAATGAAAGCATTTTTGTTTATCCAACGTTATCTCTGGCGATGCTTCACTTATCTTAAAAATGTGTTAAGCGCCGTAATATCAACATCATTAGCAGAACTGGCAGCTGTGTAAACTGCCTTAAATTGTTATGAGCAGTTAATCAATTAATTAATAATAATATATCAATAGTTCTATCTTATTTCCTTCTAAACTCATTATGAATTTAATCTATCTTTACTTTCATGATCAATATCAAATCTGGAAACCAATTTAATTACTTTCAATGTTCGTGTTACTCAAAATGAACCAACTGTAGTACAATTTTGTTTCAGCACGTTTTGACGCTGTTTCTTGCCAAATGTAAGTTTATGTTTTCTGTGGCATGAAGCATGATTTTATTCGTCAAACAGATGGCAAAATCAGAAAAGGTTTCTCAAAATTAAAAGAAAATATCCTTTGGATAAAAGAAATTTCTGAATTTCTATTCTGTCAAAGAAAAGCTAATTTAATTTATAGAAAGGGCACAGCCATGTCAGTATGTTTGCGCTGCCCCAGCCTGGATTTGGCCCAGATTTTCAGCATAAGTTAGCAATAATATGTGGTTGAATTTCCCAAACGATGACATCTGAAGGAAATTTTTTATAGAAGATATGGAGGTTTTATGGAAAAATGAAAAATATGTTTTTCGCGAGGATTATGATGCCCGAAGAATATGTTATGGGATTTAACGGTAGAATTTTAGAAAACAATTATGGAATGAAAAAAAGCTCGGTAAAAAAAGTTTTCAAAAGGTTTTCAATTATTTTATTATGGGATGTACCTGAGATAGTACCACCATGTTTTACTAAAAATATCTTCGACTTATTATTTATACACACGGGGAAAAAATTTCTATTATCAGAGAAAATTCAGTTCAATCAAAGAAATGATCGTCGTGAATACGTCCTATAAAACATTTCTTTAACACACAGGAATGGAGAAGCTTCAAAGTAGCGTATTTTTAATTTCACTAAATATTTCTTGGAAGAAGAGAACTCGGATTTTAAAATAAGTGTTTCTGTGATCCAGAGATGCGATGTATTGCTCAGAATGAGCATGTAACAAAGTTGACAGAATAATAATTGCTTAAGAAATTTTAATTAATTTAACAATTTATTTAATTTAAAACAAAATTTAATTAAAAATTTTTTATAAACAAATGAATATTTTGACTATTTTTTAATGTACAGGGTCAATTTTTCGAGGATTCAACTAAAAATGTCATTCTAATGAATCTTCGCTATGAAACTTTGCAAATTAGAAATGATTTTTCAATATTTTAATAACTTTTATTAACAAATAAACAGTTTAACTATTTTTTATTGAATAGGCTCAATTTCTTCAAGGAATCAACTTAACATGTCGTGCTAGTGACTTTTCCCTATGATACATTGCAAATTGACAACAACTTGTGATTATTTGAACAATTAAGAAAAAAATGGACATTTAGATAAATTTTCAATAAGGGGCCGTTTAGAAACTACGTCACTCTATTTGAACACGTCTTCCACCCCCCCCCTCTTCTTCGTCACACATAATCACACAAAGCTTGAATCTTTGAAGGTTTTGTCACAAATACAAATGACACTCTTCCCCTTCTTTTGAAAGAAAAATTTTGTCTTGGATTTCATTTCATAACCGCCTAAAATATAACACAAAACGTACAAATATAATATTTAGATACTTTTCTTGTAAAATAAAATAATTAATTTCAATTTTTAAAATAATATCGAAAACTTTTTATGCAAATTTATATTTTACATGTGTGATTTCACAGCCTGCATTATAACTTCCAATACTGCACCGAAAATAGTCACAATATCTGTAAAGCCTACTCTTTCCTAAATATGCGGCGTAGTTTTTCAACGAACGCTGAATAGTGATACTTTGCAAATGGACAATACTTCTTAACTATTTGAACAATTTTTATAAACAAATGTATAGTTTAAATATTTCTCAATGAATAGACTCAAGTTTTTTTACAGAATCAATTAAAAACATCTTACCAATGACTCTTTTCAGTGATACTTTGCAAACTGACAACAATGTGTTCTTATTTAAACAATTTCTATAATTTTTAGTTGATTCCGCGAAGGAAATTTAGCTTATTCTTCAAATAATAGTCTGACTGTCCTTATGAAGAATAGTTTAAATAATTATAAAATCTTGTAAATTTTCAAGGTACCGCTGCAAAGAGCCATTGGAAAGACACTTTTAGTGGATTCGGTGAAAAATTTCAGCCTGTTAAGTGTTAATTGAAATATCGCAAAACTATTCATTTGTTGGTAACAATTGTTTGAACAATGTCCGAATCGTGTTCATTTCAAGTCTGAAAATCGTAAGCTAAGCCATTATTTTTCCACAGATACCTTTTTTGTCCCACTCTGCAGTGCCCGGCTAAGCATGGTACGCTCAAAATCATTAATTTTTTCAACTATGAACTACACTTCCGAACGTTTTAGAAATTAAATATGTTACTTTAGGTAATTCAAAAATATCTTTCGTAAAATATTATGGTATTATCTCATGTACATTCCATAAACAAAATTCGAGAAGATTGTGAAAAATTATTTTACCAGTTGTTTTGCGAAAAAAATTCCATAATTTTTTTCTAACTTCCTCCCATAGGGTCACATTACGTATCACTTCGGCATTATCATAGGTCAAATTCGAGAACTCAAAAAGGCGAATAATTCAGAATAATTTATCCTTTCGACTTTTTTTGATAACAAAAAATTACTGGAGCTATAGCATTAACAAAATTCCAAAAAACAAAAGAAATTTAACATTTTAAGCCAAGCAACGCACAATATGAAAAAATGTCAAAGGTAGAAAAACGTTGCGTTTTGAAAATCCTACAATATTATCATGAAAACTTTTTGGATTTTCTTCAAAAATCTAAAATTCAAATTTTGACCGCACAAAAAATAATGAAAAATCAAAAATTCTATTTTGCGTGCAAAACATACAAGATACGAAAAAAGATGAATTCACAAAAATCGTGTATTAAAAAAAGGTCTACTAATTTGTTACAGATCACTTTTTGATAGGATGCGTAGTTTTTGTTCTAATCGTGAAAAATAACATTAACAATGAAAAAATTAAATTTTGGGAAAAACGAAGCAAGGTAAAAAAAAAAGATCTCCAAATTTGTTAGCGATTAATTTTGATGGGACGTATGTTTTTTTTTGGTTGGGGATTGAACTATTTTGTTGAAAATTTGTCTCTTCTGGTGGAATTCAGCTGTTTTTAGATTAAACCTAAAATTTTTTTTGGTTGAAATATCAACTGTTATATATTATTTGAGAATTCATCTTTTCTGGTTGGAAAACTACTTAGTAGAAAGTGAAACTACTTTGTTCGAAATTAATCTTTTTGGTTGATAATTCATGATTTTACTTGAAAATCCTTTTTTTTTAATTTAACTATTTTGTTTATATTTTTTTGTGAAAATTAATTTTCTTAACTGAAAATTGAATAATTCCATGTTTGGTTGAAAATTCACCTTCTTCAGTTCAAACTTCACTTATTTGATTGAAAATTCCTCTATTTTGTTGAAAATTAAACTTTTCTGGTATCAAATTAATATCGTTTGTTGAAAATTCATTCGTTTTGTCGAAAATGTAACTATTAGGCTGAACATTCCTATAAAATTTGAAATATTCATTTGATAATTTTGAAAGTTTTATTAGAAATTGATTTTTTCTTTTGTAGAAAATTAACCTTCTTAATTGAAAATTTATCATTCTGGTTAAAAATTTATCTCTTTGATTGAAAATTAGAAAATTAAAAACAACATTAAAAATAAAAAAGATTGCATTTTTGGACAAACGACGCAAACTACGAAAAAAAATGCATTGACAAAAGTTGCTTATTCAAAAAAGAGCTACGAATGTGCCATTAATAATTTTTTTATAGGACGCGTAGTTTTTGTATTAATCGTAAAAAATATCATTAAAAATGAAAGAATTACATTTTTTGGAAAGCGGCACAAGGTACGAAAAAAAAATTATTAAACAAAAGTTCTTCACCCAAAAAGAATCTAAAAATTTGTTATTGATAATTTTTAGACAGAGCAAGTAGATTTTCTTTTAATCGTAAAAAACAAGATTAAAAATAAAGGAAATTAACTTTTGAAAAAGCGACATAAGAGATGAAAAAAATGAAAAGACAAAAGTTGTTCAACAAAAAAGATCTACAAATTTGTTATAAACTCTTGTTATAGAAATATATTAAGAACAAAAAAATCACCTTTTAGCAAAAAGGTATCAAGCTACAATAACATCTTATTCAACAAAATTTTCGCCTAAATTATATCTTTAAATTTTCTCAAAATCACTTTAAGCTAGGATGCGTATTTTTAGTTTAAATTGTAAAAAAATAACATTGAAAATTAACAAATTGAATTTATGTAAGAACAACACAAGTTGCAATAAAATGTTTAATAACAAAATTGTTTTTTTAAATTCTCATCGCAATGAGAAGGTATTGATTTCATGTGAAAAATGACTTTCGTGGATTCCATCGAATGTCGACGTTTTGAGGCCCCCTGAGTCAGAAAAAATAGTTTTTACGTCGGTGATCGATTAAACCATGCAACAACAAAAATAGGTAAAAAAGAAATCTCTTTGTTTATATAAAAGAAATTTGTTTATATAGACTCTGTACAAAAAATACAAAAAAATTATTGTGAAATGAAGAACAAATAATAAAATACATTTGTTTATTTTGTCCTGTCCAATGCAACAGTTGCGAAGAGAGGCACAATATTTACAAAACATCACGTTTTGTAAATATAAAAAAAAAACACGAAGGAAAAATTACAGTTCTCAATTCGTAAGATTTTAAAAGATCCGTACTACAGTTTTGTTTTAAAATCGGTCTTATGCTGATGTCATAATTTGTTCGTCTAAATTATATCTACAAATTTGCTTTGATCCATTTTTTATAGGACTTTTAGTTTTTGATTTAAGTTTGAAAAATAACATTACAAATAAACAAGTTGAATTTGTGTAAAAACGACTAGAGATTAATGCCAAATAAGGAACGAATATTAAAGTAATCATGAAAAATAAATTTTGTACTTTATTTTGCTATAGCTAAATGAGCAGTTCGGAGCCGAGATACAGATATTAATATAGTATACTTTTAATATATTAAAGTTGAAAATAATATAGAAAAATTCGCGTATTGGAGAAATTTTATTCGAGTGCGAAGTACGAGATATGTGATGAGAATGTGCTAATTAAAGCCGAAGGAGCTTTAACAAAAAAGAATTCACAATCACCAGATTACTATTGTCGATGATCTCACATTTAATTTTCAAAGATTTTGTGTTAAAGTAGGGAAGTACAAAGACCGAGCGCGAGGTAAATACATTCTCGAGCGCGAAGCGAGAGATGAATATAGTATCGAGCGCGAAGCGCCAGAACCAACAGTCGCGCGCCCTAGGCGCGCCCCACCTCGCGATCAGAAAAACAAGACAATGAAAATACATATGTTTCAATACCAACGCATATTATGAATTGTAATATGAATTTATTGAAATGATACATTTTTCAGGGTAGCTGACAATAAAATTCAATGCAAAATAAGAAACAAATATTAAATTAATCATGATAAATAAAACTTGTAATTTATTTTGCAACATCTGAATAAGAAATTCTAGGCCGAGGTGCATAAATAAATGTAATGTACATGTGATATAAAAGTGTTGAACATAATGTAGAAAAGTTCAGATTTTGGACAAAATCGATTGCGAAGCACGAGATACGCGATGAGAATGTGTTCGTTAAAGCCGAAGGAGCTTTAACAAAAGAGAATTCACAATCACTAAATTACAGTTGTCGATGTTTTGACCTTTAATTTTAAAAGGTCTGTGCATAAATGTGGGGGAAATACAAAGACCGAGCGCGTAGCGTGAGGTAAATACATAATCGAGCAGGCAGATTTTTTAAATAAAAAATATGCATGTTTATGTTTGTTATATTATATAAACTGATTCAAATCAAAAAACAATTTTTTGGTCTAGTTTATGGCAGAACTATAAGTCTCCTCATTTTTTAGCAAGCAGTTTTTTCTGATTTTCGACAATGCCAAAAGATAACACGTAAGGTATGATAGATTATGTATGCAAATAATTAATTTTCGTTTAATGCTGTGTTTAGTTGTTCCGAAAAATTGGGGCAGTTGGAAAAGGGGATGGACTAGTCGTCCTGAAAATTCATGACGACCAGCCAAGCTTATGAAAAATATTGGACTAGTCATCCCGCACTTCGGGACGTCGAGACACTTCGTTTTTTTAAGTTTAAAAAAAGTGAAATGTAAATACGCTATGTTTGTTCTCGTATTTATTTAGGTTACGTAGCCTATATTCAAGTTTCACCATATTGGCGTAAGTCGTGGCGCGGTACATCGCCTAAACGCGACGTGGTGCGGTATTGTATGTAGGAGTCGATATAAACTTTTAAAAATGTATATATATATATTAGTTCTTTATTTACATACATACATACATACATACATAGATTAGCAGTTTGAACTCGAAAGTTCATTGCCTCACTACCCGATTCGGGTAGTGTTTCTAGGTGGATATTTACTACCAATGTGGGCCCACCACACCCACGACGGGCCAACGGCACGCAGGTATTCCTGAACGGTTACCCATCCAAGTACTAACCGCGCCCAACAATGCTTAACTTCAGTGATCTTACGAGAACTGGTGTTTTCAGCGTGGTATCGCCGTTGGCTTAGTTCTTTATTTGAATAAAAAAAAAAAAAAAAAAAAAAAACAGTTTTTTTAATTAGGCAAATAATATCAAACAAATAATTTCTTTAATTCAAAGAAGGAAACATACATCATTATTGAAAATCTAATACATTTTTACTCAAGATTATTGATATTTTAAATTGTGAAAACTTAGTTAAAGACACGGTTTAGATATTATACTTGCCAATTGAATTGACGAAGACCACTATAATGAAACACAGGCAATCAAAAGCAGGCCTCATTTTCTTGAAATGATGAAAACTCAGTAAGAATTTCCGTATCAGTGCAGATGATACAAATGTTTGAAAATGTTTCTATATATAAATACTCGTCGCGATTTTATTTGTCTCTCGAAATGATGAGGAATCATGCATATACTTGTTGTATTATACCTTACATTATTTACGTTGAAAATATTCCCTTCAGGGGCGGCGGAACAGGTCTAGGTCATGTGTTGAATTTAAAAGGTGGGAGAAGGGAAGGGAAGAGTGAAATGAGGGGGGTTAGTGCGTTTTGGATCGATCTTGTACCTTGATTTTCAACACACGGAAGAGCTCATGTGTTGAATAGTCATCATACAACAGGTGTTCCGTCGCCCCTGAATCCCTTCAATGTTTGCACTCACGGAAGTAACACGCCATTCGATAAAACACAAGAGCAAGCACGTGGCACATGCTTAACTATCAGTTCACTTTATCTCCAAGATTTTCTATTGAAAACAAGTGCCAAATCCAAGTATGAGCGCGCCCTACGCGCGCGACTGTTGGATCTCGCGCTTCGCGCTCGATTATGTATTCACCTCGCGCTACGCGCTCGGGCGTATTTGCATCGCGCTTTACGCTCGGTTCCTCTAGATTTTTGAACTTCGTGTTCGACTTCGATGAAAAGAAAAAGTTTGTTTGCAAATATTATAAAATTATCAAAACCTCTACATATGAAGTGATTGTTTAATTTGTTTTTATTTTAGACTGAAAAGGAACTTTATTTGCTCAAGGTTCTATCGACCTTAAGGAACACATTCTCATCCAGAAACTCGCGCTTCGCGCTCGATATTTGATTTGATAATCATTTGAACCGTATGATAGAAACAAAAAAGTTTGAGCGCACTTACGGCGTGCGATTTGGTAAATACACTGAGCGCGCACTTTGTGCTTCGTGTTATATGTTCTTCATATACAAATTACTAAATTTGTATTTGATTTCAAATGAAAAGAAATTATATAATTCAGGCGACAAATTTTATTAGTTAACATTTTATTTTAGCTTGTGCCGTTTATCAAAAAAGTTAATTTTTTCATTTTGAA
>CAKNYM010053070.1:224714-237692 GCA_932195095.1 Andricus curvator | reverse complement strand
AATACATCTTTTCTGTTCTTGCATCAACTTTGAATTATGTTAATGAAAAAAGTTTTACTATAAAAAACCGATTTTCAACATATATAAATTACCATAACTTCCCTACTATTCAATCAAATGTATTAATATTTAGGTCAATCGATTCGTCTCGAATCAATACATCTTTTCTGTTCTCGCATCAACTTTGAATTATGTTAATGAAAACAGTTTTACTATAAAAACCGATTTTCAAAATATATAAATTACCATAACTTCCCTACTATTCAATCAAATGTATTAATATTTAGGTCGATCGATTCGTCGCGAACCAACACATCTTTTCTATTCTTGCATCAACTTTGAATTATGTTAATGAAAAAAGTTTTACTATAAAGACCGATTTTCAAAATATATAAATTACCATAACTTCCCTACTATTCAATCAAATGTATTAATATTTAGGTCGATCGATTCGTCTCGAACCAACACATCTTTTCTATTCTTGCATCAACTTTGAATTATGTTAATGAAAAAAGTTTTACTATAAAAAACCGATTTTTAAAATATTATTGAGTGGTGAAAAAAATGCAATGAATATTTTCAGAAATCCTTCTGTCAGTTTCAAGATATTAGTGGTGAAAATAAGTTCTCCAAGTTTCATCAATTTATCTGCAACCGTTTTCAAGTTATCGTGTTCAGAAGAAAGTATCACATCCACACGCGCATCTACACACACTCATCCGGACAATTGCTTAGAACAGTGTATTAGACATTTTTAAATTAAGGAAGGTTTAATTAAATGAATTCAAAAATTTTGGAAAATGTTACCATTACAAAGCTTCCTCTATGAGGAAGCAAACATGAACTACTTTGTTAAGAATTAATTGTATTAGTTTAAAATCCATCTCCTTGGTTGAAACTTCAACTATTTTGTTGGAAATTCGTTTTTTTTTTAGTTGAAAAATAATTATTTTGAATTAAAATTTAACTATTCCATTATTGGTTACGAATTAATAGAACTTTTTTAGTTGAAAATTCAACATTTTGGTGGAAAATGTATGTATTTTATTCTTGAAAATTTAGTTTTCTATTGGAGAATTAACTATTCCATTTCTGATTGACAGTTGACCGTTTTAAGTTGAAAATTCAACTATGTGGTTGAAAATTCATATTTTCTTTTCAAAATTTAACTCTTTTTTAGTGAATTCGCCTTGCTGTTTTGAAAAATGCAACTGTTTGTTTCAAAATTAATCGTTTAAGGTCAAGGATTTCAATATTTTGTTGAAAATTCATCTTCTTTAGTCGAATTTTACTATTTTATCTTTAAAACTAAAATCTGTTTTGATTGAAATATCAACAATTATATCTTTCATTGACTATTAATCATTTTTGTTTGAAAATTCATCTATTCTTTTCAAAATTTTATTATTTGGCGGAAAATTTAACTGTTTTGTTGGAAAGTCGCCTTTTTGGATAAAAAATTTGTCCTGTTGAATAGGAAATTTCACTATCTTCTAACTTTTGTCTTTTGGCTTGAAAATGGATTTTTTTAGATTAAAAATTCAACTATTTCATTGAAAATTCTACCCTTTGGTTGAAAATTCGTTACTTTTTCTTGAAAATTTATATTTGTACGTTGAACTTCAACTACTTGGTTAAAAAATTTTTTTTTCTTGAAAAACGATTGCTTCAACTGCAAATTTAACTAGTACATTATCGCTTAAAAATTGATTGTTTTATGTTGAAAATTCAATGATTTGGTTGAAAATTAATGTATTTTGTTCTAATTTCATATTGTTTGGTAGAAAATTAATCTTCTTGATTGGAAATTCAACTACTTGATTCAAAGTTGAACTACTTGGTTGAAAATTAATTTTGTTACTTGCAGATCCATCTTTTTGGTTAAAGATTTAACGATTTCGTTGAAAATTCTTCTCTTTTTTTTTTTGAAAATCCATTTGTCAACTGCAAATTTGACTGTTTCATTTTTAGTTAGAAAATCATCGTTTTTAGTTTAAAATGCTACCATTTGGTTAAAAATTAACTTTTCGGTTGAAAATTCATATTTTCGGGTTTTAAATTTAACTGCTTTTTAGAGAATTCGCCTTTTTCAAAAATTCAATAATTCAGTGAAAATGTTTGTTCTCTCTTAAATAAAAAATCGTTCCTGGTTGAAACTTCAACTATGATATTTCTCGTTGGGAATAAATATTTGTATTGAAAATTCAACTACTTGGTTGACTGTTGAAATGCTTAGTTGAAGGTTCATGTTTGTTGTTAAAGATTCATCATTTTAGGTGATTTTTAAACTCTTTTGTGGAAAATTTGATTATTTTGATGAAAATTCGACTATTTTTTATAATAATTCAATTATTGTGAAACAAATTAAACTGTTTTGATGAATATTTGCCTTTCTGAATAGAAAAGTCGTTCTTTTATATCAAAAATTTCACTGTTAATTCCCTTGTCTTTGAAAATTCAACTATTTAGTGAAAAATTAAAATAGTCAGTTGAAAATTCGTCGCTTTTGCTTGAAAGTTGATTTTTGTATTTTTCAAATTAAACTTTTTGGTTAAAAATTGAACTACTTTGTCGAACCTTGAACTGTTCGTGGTTAAGGATAATTCTTTTTCCTTTGAAAATTCCACCATTTGGTTGAAAATTTGTCTTTGCAGGTTAAAAATTGAACTATTTGGAAAACTTCGTCTCTTTTATTTGAGAGTTTAACTGCTCGGTTGGAAATTTAACTGTTATGTATCAAATTAATTTGTTTGTTTGTTGAAGATTCAACTATTTTTCAAATAAGTAATCGTGAAAAATCACCTTATTTCCATTATTGAAAACCATTTTATGCTGTGAAGTCTTTTAAAATATTGAGTCTGTATTTTGTGTGTTTTATTTTGGGCATTTATCAAATTAAATTAGAGCAAAAATTCGGACACAGGATGGGGGTGTGGGGTGTTCTTAGTTGTGACGTCACCTCTCCTTCTATCCTATTACCCTGAAGGACTGTGCTCAAATTACGTGAAATCTTTTGGGTGGAGAGGTCGGTCAACGTTATGAAAATTTTTGAGAAAAATTCATTGCAGAATTCATTGCAGAAAATTATCTTTATTTTTTTTTTAAATTCTATCTTTGGACTCCACAGTCTCCCTTCTCCAAAGTAGGCTATTTCTTTCTTTCACTTATAATCTATAATTGTCAAGTACACCAAACATCCTCTGTCTGCTTCACATGCTATTCACAATTTCGGTTTCGTTTATTTCAAACGAATATCAAATTATCACACAATAACTATTGTCGACGTTAGCACGCTCACTGATGTGTTCACACGTCAATAAATAACAGAAACTTTGATTTGCGAAATGTATTCAAAAAACAACCATTTCATTCCAGTGTTTAGAAACTTTGATATCGTAGAATTCGTATATTGGACAATTAAAAGGAAATGTTTTGTTTTCTTACTTTGCCTGAGGCACATTTGGCACATTTAGGTTTGCCTGAATTCATGCCAGGCAAAGCCCGAAAAAAAACTAGCTTTTGACTTTGCATGAAGTAAATTTTGCACACCTAGATTGCACATCCATAATACGCGCATTACCTAGGCAAGCTTAGGTGTGCCGCCACTTTGGGCTTTGTCGGTAACATATACACAGGACTTGGAAGCTATACAGTGCATATATTTCCCAGCACATAATACGAATAAAAGGAAAGCAGTTTTTTTAATTAGGCAAATAGAATTGAACAAATAATTTCTTCAATTCAAAGAAAGAAGAAGACGCCATCATTTAAAATCAAATACATTTTTACTCAAGGGGGCATTCCAATGTGAACACATCAAAAAAAGCATATTTTCAATCATTTTTTTCTCGGGAACTATTGTATATAATTAAACGAATGTTTTATTTCTCTTAAAGGTATGATCAAGGAGAGTGAAAAAAATCTTTGTTTGATGGTAAAAAATATTTATTTATTTATAGAATAAAATGCATGTGTGCCAAAAAAAAAGTTTTCTGCTGGTGCAGGTGATTTCTCAAAAATGACTGGGCGTATCGACTTCAAATTTTAACACGATATTCATCACTATCATGGCTATCGCCCGAACCTCCAAGTTGTTGATATATTGATTCTAACTTATAATTTCACTCTTCCACAAGAAACGCCGCCATTTTGTTAATTTTCGATGAAATGAAAAAGTGGAAGTTTGGGCGATAGCCATGATGGTGCTGAATATTGAGTTAAAATTTGAAGTCGATGCGCCCGGTCATTTTTGAGAAATCTCCTGCGCCAGCAGAAAACTTTTTTTTGCACACATGCATTTTATTTTATAAATTAATCAATCAATATTTTTCACCATCACACAGAATTTTTTTTCACTCTCCTTGATCATACCTATAAGAGAAAAAAAAAACATTTATTCAATTATATACAATAGTTCCCGAGAAAAAAATGATTGAAAATGTGCTTTTTTTATGCATTCACATTGGAATTTCCCCTTAAGGTTAACGTGAATTCAAATTGTAAGAACTAAGCTGAAGACACCATTTTTTATATTTGCTTTTAACTTTTCTTTGTGTGCAGATTAATAGACAAATGTTGCTTCAGACGAAAAAGACTTATTTTAATTCTGATGATTTGGAATAGGATATTGTTATACTGCAAATAAAAATGCGCTTTTATATTATAGATATTACACTTACCAATAAAGTTGGAGAAGACCACTATGATGAAACACAAAAAACCCAAAGCACGCATCATTTTCTTGGAATGACGGTAACGCAATTAGTAAAAATTTCGACACCAGTGGAACTAATGAATATTGTTGAAAATGTTTCAATATATATGCTGGTCGCTATCTCATTTTTCGTTTCAATTAATGATAAGGAATCACACATACACTTATTGTATTTTACCTTACAGTATTAACGTTGAAAATAATATCCTCAGGGGCGGCGGAACAGGTCGAGACAATTGTCTTGAATTTTAAAGGTGAAAGAATGAGAAGGGGGTGAGCGAGGGCAAGATAAGGGAGGGGGTGTTAGTGCGTCTTAAATTGATTTGGTGTGTTGATTTTCTAAACATGGAAGAGCTCACGTGTTAAATAGTCAACATACAACAGGTGTTCGTACGCCCCTGAATCCCTTTGATGTTTGCACTCATGGAAATAATACGCAATTTGATAAAAAACAAGAGCATGCACGTGGAACGATGGCACATGCTAAGCTGTGGTTTCGCTTGACCTTCATCATTATGTATTGAAAACATGTTACAAATCCTATTTAAATTTTGAGAGAAACAAATTTTTTTTTCAAACAAGAACTACAAATCAATATTATAAAATAATAATACTATTTTATTATTGAGTGTGTATACAGAAGCGGTATCGGTAACAAAAATTGTCGGTACGGAAAAAAAAACCAATACCGAAAATTTCTTTCTACCAATTTTTTTAAAAGCACATTTTATAGATGAAGTCTAGACTGCGCGGCATCGACTAGGCATTGCTAGGTAAACCGTCGATCATACGTTAAAATCACAAGAATTGTATATAACAAATATAAAATATAAAAAAACTTTAACGGTTGGGAATAATTTTTTTCGAAAATATTTAAAAAAAAAAGATGTTTTGCCCAATTTGTATAATGATACTGCTTGACCCTCGATATCGGCAATCTTGCTAGTTGACATGACAGACAAAAACGCATTGAAAAGATTAAGGGTGTAATTGAAAGTATTTCTGTGACTAATCACAGAAGACGAATCATACATACATTGGAGAGACCCTTTCCATGTATGTACAATATTCTTCTGATTAGTCACAGGGGTGCTTTCCCACCTAATCATTTTTTTTTAAATCCAGGTATAACACGTGAAGATAATGGACACGTTTTTAGTTGAAAATAGAATAATAAAGCCATAAACTCTTATTAATTTGTTTGCCTTCTTTGAGAATTTAATATTAATATTGGTATAATTCACTACATCATTTAATGAAGCAGTGTTGGCAGTTTGCTAATCACCTCTCCCTCCGATTATGTACAGAAGCGGACCTTCGAGTACCCAAGACTCATCTTACTAAAAATCTTACTTGACAGAAACAATCAATTGTACCAAATATTGTATCAATAAAAAATATACTTCAAACCTTAAATTTATTTAAACAAGACTCGTTTCACATTAAATTTCTATCTATTCTCCTCCATTCGTTTTGATCGTAAAATAATACAAACAATTTTATCTTCTTGAGAATAATGAAAATTTTCCATACTATGTGGCTCGAATTCTATTCGATAAGACTTTTGATATTTATCAATTATATTCAATGAATGGAGTTCAAATTCATCCTAAAAAGCTGGACTATCCTCGAAGTTTTCTCTCAAACCATCGGAAGAAAGTTATTTTTTCAAATGAAAAAAATTTTATTTGGGGAACGAAATTACTTTTTTGAACAATTAAAAAAAAAATTTTTAATCTTTTTCCCAAAATTAAAACCTTGTTAATGAACAATCGAAACAGCTTATGGAAAATAAGAAACTTGAGTCTCCCGAGATGTTCGGGGAAATATTTTTAAATTTGAAAGCCTTTAAACAAATTCAAAGTTTTTGTCTCCCATTTGAAAGAAAAGTTGTCATTTTCATTCAATTTTAATTAACAATAGCTTATCTTGTTTCCTAGACTGTTGCTTACAATTTGTAACTTTTTATTGGAATTATTTAATTGGGGAAGTAGTGAAGTAATTCCTAATTGTTCACTTTGCATATTTAAATTAAATTGAATATACATTAATATGGAATTAATTAATGCATTAAGGAATAAAATAAGTAACTGTTGATCAAAATTAATTGAAAACTAAACAAATATTTTTGGTGACCCTAAACACGGGACGTGAATGAAGCAAGTTCAGCGTAACTCGCAGCATCCGATAACGATATTGAGTTTAAACTTTTTTTGGTATTGTCTAACCTCGATTAGGAGTAATTACATAAATTCTTCTGATGAAAAAATTACTTTCTTGGATTTTTCTAAATTAATTTTTCTTGAAGTATAGAAAATTATTCACCTGAAAATTTTTTGGATGAAATTTTCGTGTATTTTGCCAATATTAGTAATTTTCAAACTTCTTTTATAGAACACAAAGATTTGTTTGAAAAATGAAATAGAATCATCGCTTCCTATTTCAATTCAAGGAAGCGTATATTTTTTTATTCAAGGTCAAAAATAATTTTTAATACAAAGAAAAACGTTTAAAAACTATTTATATGTTAAAAGTTGAAAAAAATCCAATTTCAAACTAAAATTAGATTCTGAGATCTGAGATCAAGGAAATCAGTATTATTAGATCGATTTTGAAGTCAAAAAAACAAAATTTACCAAAGATTCTTGAGAAAATTTAAAGAAAGTTTCTTGAAGTTTTCAGATGTGTTGAAAAACAATCTGGAAAATTTTTAAAAACATTTCTTTATTTTACGGGATCTTACAAAATATAAGAAAAAATATAGGACTTTTAGAAGTTTGGAAGAAATAAAAAAATATTTGACGAATGTTTGAAAATTTTTCCAAGTTTAAAAATAATGTTAATGTATTTAAACCTTATAAAATTCGTAACATTTTAAATTGATTCAAATTCTTTCGAAATTTTATTTAAACCCAAGGCAAGTTATACAAAATTCCTTAAAAGCTTTTGAATCTTTTTTTTTTTTTTCTGAATTTTTTAGATATCTTTTTCAATATTTGCTTCAAATTAATTTTGCAAAAGAAAAAATCATTAAAAATTGTCCCCTTAATCTTAAGACAATTTTTTACTCTTTGTTTTTACTCTTTTTTTACCCTTCAAAGTTCTTAAAATCTTGTTTCATTTTATCTCAAAATTCATTTCTCAAGATCAAAAATCATTTGGATATTTCCCAGGAATCTTAAGAAAATGTCTTGATTCTTTAAAATCTTTGAAAATTGGCTCATGAAAAATATTTGGTTATTCATCCCGGATTTTGGGACGAGACACTTCGTTAAAAATGGTTAAAAAAGCTTCTTTCTTTTCAAAATCTTGAAGAATCTACATTTTGTTTCAACTTTTTTCACATCTATTACTCTTAATGCTTTATTCAAAGTATACTAACTTCAGATTTTTTGTCTTTAAAGTTTTAATTTTCAATGATAAGCGAAAGTGAGTTTCAGAAATGTGTATCAAAGATTATGAAGGATGGCAAAAAGGTTTACAAAGTTTTATACTGACTCATTTTCAAATTCTATTGAAATTAAAAAAAAAAACAAGTTATAGGATTTTCAAAATGCTAAAGAAATACCAAAAAATAATTTTTCCAACATATCAAGAAGTTTCAATAGTTAATTCTGAGTAGATATCAAATATATTTTAAAATTCACGCAACGCAATGAATTGTTTGATTTGACAAAAATTCAAATATTAAGATCATTTTCAAAATTAGGAATTGAAAACAAAGATATTCACAAGTTATGAATACAATTTTTAGAAGATTTTCACAAGATTTAAATATTATCTTAATAAAATTTGCAGGGCTTATTGTTGATCATTTATTTCAAATACTTTTTCTATGCTTCAAATTTCAGTTCCGTCAAATTGAATTATTTTTAAATTTGAATGTGGATGTTTTCGAATATTAAACGTTCTCAAAGAAGATCTTTGTCTGATTATTCTACATAACTAATATTTGTTATCAGGTGTATCTTTTTACTTCAAACACTGTAGATAAGCTTTCTGTAATAATCGAAAACATTAAACTGACGAGTTTAGAAAAATCCAGATAATATGACCATAATTTAACATGGAAATAAATTTTAAATATAATTATTCACAATTATGAACGATAAAAATCAGTGAAATTTAGATTCAGAATTAGATGGCGATCTTTCATAAGGGAACAATAACACACAATTTCTAAAATATTGAAAATATTCGCAAAGATAAAGAAAAGCATTGAAAATTAATGTCTACTTTGAAAATTCCAATAAAATTGATAAATATCCTCTAAACTCGGTGAAATCATCCTTTAGGTATCATCTATAATAAGGATTGATCAACATCTATAATATTTATTTCCGGAAAGTTTAACTTATCAACTTCCATTATTTCCAATGTGGAAAGTTTATATTTCAATTAAATTTTGAAATTAGGTTGCCTGAATTATTTCTTTCAGCTTGTTTGCAGTTTGTTTAATTTTCAATAATTTTTAGGATTAAGTCTTCTCTTCGAAATTTAAGATCTTGCAATGTCGAAAATTTTAATTTTTTTCTACTGTTGTTAAGGCTCAACTTCGTTCATTCCTGAAATGAAAAATTTCGAAGTTTTATGTTTTGGAAATAGTTCAAATTATAAATTCTTTCCCAATTAATAAGAATTCAAATGAGGAGGATATATATACAAGATAAATGATTTTATTTAACATTGTGTATTCTTGAACTCATATATATTCAAATATTGTTGAATTTGGAATTGATCTATTTTAAAATTGTTTAATTCTAAGGTTTTTTCAATTTTCAACGCTTTCGTTTTCATAATTTTTATTCTTGAATCTGATTATATTAAATTGTTCATTTTAAATTCAAGTATTGCTTTCATATTCAATTCTAAGAACTCAAAAAGATTTCTAACTTATTCAAGTGAAACAGTAGTAAATTAAAAAGTAATTGTAGCAATTCAAACGAAAGTCTAATTAAGTAAAAATGGATTCTAAGTCATATAAACAGAAATCTATCGATTAAAAAAAAATTTTAGCCATTCAAGTTGATACGGTTCAATCTTAGTATATTCAAAATTGAAATTTTGCAGCAATTTGAATACAATCCTTATAATTATAATCGATTCGAACATAACTCTTGTTAATTCAAGTGGAATTCTAATGAATTTTAATTAATAAAATATATTTATTAATTATTATTGTAATTATTATAAAATTCTTGTATTCAAAAATGCGATTTTGTAGGTCTTTTAAAAAGTCAATAGCATTTTAAATGTTTGGAAGAAAAACGGTAATTTCTATCACGAAAAGGTAAGTCCGATTTTCTGAGCATTTCTAAAAGTCACAATATTCTCCTAAAAAAATTTTTCACCTCTCGTTCTTAGGCTGAGAACTTGAATTTTGGATTTATTAAAAGCATTTTTGATGTTCGAAAAAAGAACGGTGAGTCATATCAAATAATATTTAAAAACAAATTTTGTAGACCATTTTAAAGAAATAATTTATTTTGTAGACTTTTTTCCATATTTCAAGTTCTTTGTCTAAATATTTGAATTGTTGATTCTTTAATAGCAGTTTCAGTGTTTAAAAGAAAAACCGTGAGTTCTATCAGGAAAAGGTTAAGCGCGATTTTGTAGGTCTTCTTAGGCAAAAATTTATTCTTGAGACTTTTTTTCGTACATATGTCGCATATTTTGACTGGAAAATGAAATTTTTTATTATCGAGAAGGCGTTATCACGAATAAATCAAAAAATAATCTTGCTAAGGAATTGTCTTAAGTATATTTGCAGACATTTTTGTGATGAACAATGTTTCTTCTAAACATTATTTTCGTATCACGTATAGTTTTGCTCGAATATGGAATTTCTGATTTTTGAAAAAGCGTTTTCGATGCATTTTAATAAAAATTAAAATTTCGCATTGCAATAATATCTTCTCATTGTTCGATATTGTATTCCAAAGAATGTCATTGAAGTGTTGATAAAGTTGAAAAACTCGGGAAAAAATTAGAATTTTCTATATATTTCCAATTGTAGCTTTGTGATTTTTGGCCGTAAAATCAGATTTAGGGAGTGTGTGAGAAATTTCGTAGATCATACTTTCTTCAGTTCCTCTAGACCTACAATATCGACTATGTCTCATGGAAAGTATATTTTTAAAAGTTTTTTTGCAACAAAGTGTCATATGTTATGTCATTGAATACGTAGATACCTTTCTTTTTAATTAGGTTCCTCATTTTAGTTGATATTGAAGATCTCGCATAGCCAAGGGAATAGACTAGCCATTAAATAATATATAATAATAATTTATTGATGTTGACAGAAGACATGTAGTTCCTTTTCTAATCCTTGGCCTTAAATACCTTAAAACACAACCTTAAAATAAAGGAAACTCATTTATTTTTAGTTCTGCAATACATATTAAGTCTAAAATCAATTTATTAATATTTATATAGACACTGAAGGAAAGTGTTTAGAATCTAGTAAATGCATCTACTTGAATCCTATTTCTTAGCAGCACAAAAATCTTTTATCAAGGTAGTAATTGTGATTTGAACCAGACATATCTTTTGTTGGTCTAAAGAAAGGAATTCTTTTGCTGTATTTTTTAATTAAAATAAATATTTCGTGGACTTGAGGAAATGAGTTCCTCGACTCAAAAGTAGTGATGCATGTCGATTATTTGGTGACAAAATTGAGATTCACTTGAAACATAATTAGATGGAACTGAAATGTAATGGAGATCAAGACTTTGTACTGAAAAAAGTCAACCGAGACGAGACGATCATCTTGACTGAGTGACCGTTCGCCTCGATGGGGTGAGTATCGTTTCCAAGATTTTGATTTAATCTGACGAGATTCTGAAGAAACTTTAAAATGATGAACATGCATCACTACTCAAAAGGTATAGATTAGTTGAAATCTGATTAGTCCCTCAAAGAAATATTGATTCGATTCAATGAGCTTGATTCTTTAAATTGATAAGGATATTTTTGAACCAATTAATTTGTCCATACTTAAATCAAGTCTTTAGGTTTGTTTAAATGAGAGAAATAATCCTTAAATTCAGTAGAATATAAATTAAGTTAAAAATATATTTTTAATTGATACCAAGATTTGATGCATTTGTACCAATAAATCATTTTTGTATGTATACCATTAAGCCATTTCCCTTTCGGGGTAGGCGTGACACTACCCGATTCGGGTAGTGTTTCTAGGTTGATAACTTGTAGTAAATAACTACAAGTGTGGGTTCACCACACCCACGATGTGCCAACAGCACTCAGTTTTCTCGAATGGTCACCCATCCAAGTGCTAATCGCGCCCAACGCTGCTTAACTTCAGTGATCTGACGAGAACTGGTTTTTTCAGCGTGGTATGGCTGTTGGCCATTTTGTTGGCTGTTTTGTAGATAAATAAAATATTGTGTTTACATCAATAGGTATTTTTTTAATTAAAGGAAATGTTGAATTAGATCAGTCAAATCAAATTATTTATAACAAATAAACATTCATTTCGATAACACGATTAGTTTGTTGAATTAAATATTTACTTATTTGTTTAAAAGAAAGTTTTATTTTAATGTAGAATATGAAGGAGACCATTCAAAACAAATATTTCAAAGGAATATTTCACCAATGTGAATTCATATGCATTCAACTGAAATCAATACATATTTTATTAACAAATTTTGGGGTGATTTGTCTTGATTAAATACTTGTTTATATTAAACTAATATGTCGCCAGTTGCCGCTAGTACTTCCGTATGCACTAAGAGGTCCATTGAGGACATTATTATTATTATACCATTAAGCCATTGTCCTTTCGGGGTAGGCGTGACTTGCTCGGTTGGAGAATAGTAGTGTGCATATGGGTATATAGGTATAAGGTAGGTAGGTATATAGGTATGAGGTATATAGGTATATAAGTGTTAGGTATATATATTTTAGATTGATCTGGAATTCTCGTGTTATTTATTTAAATGAAACGTTTATTCCGCAACACTGCTCCGACCCAGGTTGCTGATCAATCTCTCTAGCGATCACCCCAAGTGAAGAGCCTCACAAAATTGTTATGTATGGTTCTCCACTTGGGCCCATTAGTATCCAAGATCTTTGTTTCAGGCGCCATTCATTCTACTGTCACTCTGTTTACAAACTATTTGTCGCCACACTTTTCTGTCCTGGCATACTACTCTAGCTTCCTTCACGCCCATGCATTTTTTCATGCAAGCTCTAGTGTTTTTATGGCTTCTTATGTCTCTACGGATTAATGTCTCATTTAC